>JAJOOO010027907.1:0-21101 GCA_029582685.1 Solanum piurae
TCCAAGTTCATCAGAATGGCAGACTTTGTTGCCTGTTTAGCACGGTTTAGCTGTACTTGGTCAACTGTGTGAAACGAGCAGAGGCAAAGGCACAAAATAGCAATCAGTAACAGGATAATAATGGTGGTGGAAAATTGCATTGGCATATCGATGGACTTTTTTAGTTTGAAAGAATACTTCCTCTGGGTAAGTAACAACATTAGGCAGAAAATTCAACATAAATTTAGGGAAAACAAAGTAACAAAGTTCAGAATTATATGTCAAACCTTCACTAGGGTTTGCTACTGCAATAAGCTCTTTAACTGCTACATCAACAGCTTGAGGCCCAAAATCAGAGCTCTGATAACACAAACACCCAAAAGAGAGACTAAGCTTTGTAATTTAAGAAGTCGCTACTTCTTGTAGAAGTAACACAACATGAATCTGAAAGTGCTTCATATATGGAACTCTGTTGGCATATGCATTGTGAGTCACCCACATAAACAACAAAACAATAGAGTGACAAGATTTCAATCATTTGCCCACAATTGAGGAAACAACAACCTAACAAAACTAAGCCCTCATTTGTTTGCACTAAATGAATGTCGGAACATAATTATTCATATCTCAATAATTAAGTTTGTTTTGTAAATCTGAATCTTGAACATTCAGATCTTAATCATCAAGTGAGTTTATTTTATTTTATTTTACAATCACTTAAATAGGTATGAATAGATCTGAATGATTAAGATGTATAACAAACTTTTGATATCAATACGGTGTTCATCAAGGATTTTCTAGAAAGATGACAGTTCAACTTTCACGGCTAGCCGCCGCCGTCTACCATTATCAACTACCACTACTTACAACCACAATCCTCAGCCACAACACCTATGCTGCCAATATCACTGTTAGTCATCCCAACCACCATTACCACACAACCACCACCAATAACTATGGACAATCAATTGATAACCATCAACCACCACTATATATCACCAATTACCAGCCTCATTCACCGCCACTATCATTCACAATAATTATTAGCCACCGCCGCCACCACCCACTAGCTACTATCCACAACCAACACCATCCCAATCAACATCCACAACAAACATCAATGGCAATAATGTTGTTTAAAAGGTAAGGTAAAAAAGCTAGGTAAGTTCGTGACATTTCTATACCAATACCACAAGCACATTTCCATTAGATCACAAGAAAATTTAGCAACACAGATATGTACTTGGCATAGATTATAGTTAGTCATTAAGATCTGGATACTAGAACATCAAGCCACCCATAATGACAAGATAATTCAAATGATAAATAGTAACCTATTCAGCAAGGTAGGGAGGAAAGGGGAAAAGAAAGGAAAAGGGTCTGGATGAAAATGATGCGTAAGAGAGAGAAACAAACACAAGTTACCAGATCAAAAATTTAGTTTGAAGACGGTGATAGCATTGATAGGAATCACTGTATCTTTGTTTGAAATAAAGACAGATAGATAAGCGATAATGAAAGCATCATAGGGCTTTTTACCGTAGTTCCTTGAATTCCAAATAATCCAGTGTTATTGTAAATGCTGCTGAATGCAGAGAATGAGTGAATCTGCGGGTACTGATTTAAGACACGGAGATCTGCTCGTCATTGTGGAAAATCATGTAAGTACGTGAATGGAAGAACTAGGAGAAAATCATATTTCCAAAACTAAATGAGTAAATATACAAATTCCAACTTTGTGCAGACCAATAACCAAGTACATATCCATCTGATTATCTAAATATCACCAAACAATTGCATTTAACTTACTAATTTGTGAGTGTCAAATGAGTATGTTTCATTTTGAGTTTTAAGTAAATGTTAACCCGTCTATGTGAAACAGCGCAGACTATGTTGACAAGACTTGATATGAAGAAGACACAATGGAGTACAAAATCCATCTTTCTGAAAATTCTCAACATGGGGAACACAGTAGAGGGTAAACAAGGGAGATGATGCCACCAGAAACTAAATTTAGAAGGGAGAAAGGGATGGAGATCAGGAGAACGGGGTCATCACTAAATCATGATTGCACCAGGGAGAGGTAGCCAGGAATTTCTTGTGTCTTCAAAAAAAGATCAATATGAAGCAGAAGATTAAAGTGGAACTGAAAGGCTCTGAATGATCCCAATAAAATAGTTATGATGAAATCAGCAGTGTAAAAATGCAAGTCGTCAATGGTCTGCCTACAAAAATTAAAGATAAGGTGAACATTTTGATTGCACGAAACTTAAAGCCTATGGGGTTGTCATTGGACGAAGTTTACATTTTCTAGTTCCATAGAATCCACCAAAGGAATACAGCAGCATGTTAACATCAACAGGATTGTCTTTCAACAAAGTAGAAAGAAAGCTTGGAAATGAATCTACTGTCTTGCTGTCCAGTAAGAACAGAAAGAAATTGATGGGCATTTGAGAGCATTGAGAAATCAATCTGGAGCATTAAAGAGCTTCTTTATTTGGGCAGAGAAGAATTTTGGAAAGACCAAAACTGAACAATACGTATTTTGAATTCTAACGAACCTCTTTGGGGCTATCAATTCTGGAATTACTTCAAATTATATAAGAAAAGTGAAGTCTGAGAAAAGCTTACATAATCTTGAGTACATCCCTTTTCCAGGACCGCCAGCTGAGAAAGATCCACCTCCTCCCATAAGCATCTGTTAAGTCCTTAAAATTAATAATTACATTCCAAAACCCACATTGTCACACAGACAAAGACGGAAAACCAAACTATAAAATCAGATGACTGTTCAAAACTATCAAAGAAACAAAGTTTTTCTAATTTTCTAATTCATGATACATCTTAACAAATTAGGTCCTAAATTTCCTGATTAAACATGTATTACGAAGTAATCTTCATCCAAGTAGAGACTAACATATGCACACATACATCTCTCTTTTCAGTTCTTTTTTTTGGGATTGGTGACGCACATGCATATGTTCCCTATAAGTTTGTTGAAATGTTGAGCTAATGGGGTTTTACAAATTGGTAATGACTTGACAAGATCTAGAGCTTAAAAGAGACTCCATGGAAAATAATTGATGAAAAAGCAAACTGTAGGAATCCCTTCTACATCCCTCAGGAGTCAGGAATCACACCATACAGTTGGAATTGCATAACACAAGCTGAAAAAGCATAAGAAATGTTGAATCAGAAATTATATTGGAAGCATTAGGATATTGTATAGAAGCTCTAATGTCAACTCCTACACAAACACTCCTAAAGGGTCAATAAACCAACTACTAAACAAAGATTTTGTATCAGAGGGATCATACTGAAAGTCCGAAACCATTACAATGCTCTTTATAAGCTTTAAGGCCCAGTCCTACTCCTTCAAGGGTCAATAAACAAAACACTGCTAATGTAACACCTATATTTCTATACAAACTCAACATTACAAAAATATAACAAGAGTCCATAAACAAACTAAATTCATATTTTGCAGAATATTCAAAAAAAGAGCAATAAAACCTTAATCCTGAAAGCAGGCAGGAACCTGTAAATTTTAATAAATTTGAGGACAAATACAAATAGGAACATATTAAAGTAAAGACTTTTAAAATATATTAATTTAATTATGAAAGCCCACAAAATGTTGATATTTGTGAACTATTTCATCTCGAGTATATTATAAACTGCATCCATTTTGAAAGCAAGAATTTTTTTAGTTCAATATTTGTTGGAATTGACACTTTAGAACTATTTTATCATGTTAAACTAGCCTTGCATATATATGTATATATATATATATATATATATATATATATAGAGAGAGAGAGAGAGAGATCTATTGTACAATATTTCAAAAGTTTCTTGATATGGTTCTATAGGCAATATTTTATGCTTTTCCATTTCCTGAGATTGTTTGAATTTGAGAGTTAACCTTTGTTGTTTGGCCAACTGGGAGATAGAAAGGGAAGTGCAAGAAAATTCAATTTCTTTCTACATTTTTGTGCATTTGATAGTATATAAGTTGTTGGACCTATGAGAAAATCCTTCCTGCCAAAGTTGTAAGATTGTAAAACACATGCAATTCATACTTAAAACATCATTTTTCCCTTTTCCAATAACTAGGATAAATGGCCACATACGATTTTCCTTCTCCTTTGTTAATTCATTTACATGATTTGTTTTATTTGACATTCGTCCAGTGATTTTTTGAACATCCAAATGGACCTGATAGGGAAAATCAGGTGCAGTCTAAACATTCAAAGAAGTTAAATGAAACCTATGTACCTGAAGAACTGTTAAAGTCATTGATTCTTTTTCAGACATCCAGCCACCGGGAACTTCAAAGGCAAGGGCAAAATGAGTCATCTGGTTTAAGAGGGGGCATAGAAAGGTGTTAGACACAGAACACAACGCGTATGTAAATAGGAGATGGGGGAGGGAGAGATAAAAAAGACGTTTCAGATACATACCTCTGCATCGGCTTGACAGCGGTAATCTCCTCCCACATACACAGGTTTAGGCTCCTCAGTGATGGCCACCTTAGGTAAATCAGACAGAAGAGGTTCTGCAACTTTTAAGAATTCTTCATGTTCAACACCAGATGCAGCAAGAACCATCCGAGGAGCAGTATAATTCTCCTGTAAGAAGGAAAACAAGTTTAAAAACAGAAGTTACTCTGAAAAAGTAAGTAAGAAAAAGAGGAAGTAGGAAGACCAGTGGAGGGAGATCAGGGTTTTGACACTCACAGCTACAAACTCCTCCAGCACTGTGCTGTTTAACCTGTTTATTGTAGCTTCTGTGGCCATCAGAGAATTCCCATATGGACCAGCATAACCAGCAGAATGAACTGCCTCCAAAAGCAAGTGTTGAGGGTTTTTGGAGTACTCGCTAATCTCAGCTTTAACCTTCTCAAGCTGCAAAGGCGAATATTATTCTCAGAAAAAACAGTTTGAAAGCTGTTTCAAGGAAACACCAAAGATGATTAAGAAGAGGGAAACCTGTTCTTTAACTTCCCAATCCAGGAATGCAGGATTTCTAACACAGTCAACAAGCATCTCCACCATTTGTGGTACATAAGTTTTCAAAGCATCATAAGTGTAGATCATATGCTCTCGTGAGGCTGAAGCTGTTACATTACCACCAATTGCTTCAATTTCTCGTACAATACGCAAGTGACTCCGGTTTAATGTACTTTTGAGGGCCATGCGTTCCAAGAGGTGTGTGGCTCCATATGAAGCTGGTGTCTCGTAAATAGAGCCACAGTCAACATAGAGGCCAATTGAGGCAGCAGGGTTCTGGACTCAATAAAGTAGAACCATTATTAGAAACTGCAGTAAAGGTAATTCAAAGTGAATTCAGTTGTAAAAAAATCCAGGATTCATACCACCGATGCTTCAGAGGCCACTTTGAGACCATTGGCGAGAGTCGTTATCTGAGTCTTTGCAGGTTCTACATAATCAGGTAATGGCGGCGAGAGTTTAACATCATTGAGGGGGAAATCCAAGGGAGTCACTGAACTTGACGTATCACCAGTTATCCAACTAAAAAGACCTCCAGATGGCTTGGTTGCAACAGCAGCTGAGCTTGAAAATCTTGTCAAGACCCTGTTGCCTTGACGTGCCTACAATGCTTTATACTTTCAGAAAATGCATAATCTAATGATTATCTTTTCATGAACATGAAGTTGATAACAAAACCTTACATCAGAATGCATCAAACAGAAAGTATGAATTCTACTTCAACCTTTTATTAAATAAAAAATACCCTATGCCCAACCCCTCTCCCCAAGAGTCAATAGTGATCCTTCCTCAATTTACTCCCTTGGTGACTCGAACCGCCAACCTCAACGTTGGACATGGAGAGTGATTCAACTTCAGTACCCATCCCTTATCACATCAATTCTACTCTTAGATAAACCAGAACAATGTTCCGTAATACTAACTTTTCACAGTCTAATTCAACCTACTTAGAGCAGAATTAGCTTTAAAACTTGGTCCTTTTTCTAAATTTCCCTCCATTACTCGTAAATGCTCCCAAATTCTTTTCAAAATGCAACTTCCACCCATAAAAATGAAATATTTTGTATATCCCATTTATAGCAATACAATGAATTCACATCTGTAATACCAAACCACCAAAATCGTGGGACGGTGATCATAGTGGTTGATGAAGCAGGTTGAAAACTATAAGGCCTCAGGTTTCAAATCCTGGCCAGCAGAGATAAAAAAAATACTAGGTGATTTTTCTATTTGTCCTAGTCTAGGTGACAGAGTTAGCCAATAATTGTTGCTGGCAGGAGTTGAGAGGTCGAAGGTATCCCGTGGAATCAGTCAAAGTGCACACAAGTCGGCCCGAACACCACGGTTATCACAAAATAAAAAAATGATCAAATAGTTTGCACCCAAGGGTGTGGCCTTATGATGAAGGAAGTGTGCTGATACCTAGGTCTCAACAAATTCCAATAGAGACAAAACCTGGGTGATTCCTTACCATCTATTCTAGGTAGCCTTGGTGGACATTGTTACATGTATTCGTATAATTATTTGATTAGTCGAGTTGCGAGTAAGTCAGTCCAGTCCAGACACCACGTTTATAATAAAAAAAAAATATCAAATCAATGCCTTTATCAGATAATTTTTTTTTACTAAATTTGAAAAACAGAGCTCGCATGATTAAACTCAATATATTCTCTCTAATAAATTTATTCAATAAATAACATAGCCGTCATATCGACAAACAAACGACCTAAGATCAGATCCAAAGATCTAACTATATATCTGCAGAATCGATTTTAATATATGAATCTAACAATAACACAAGACAAATCATTGCGCTAAAATTAATTACAGTTTATATGTAGATTTATTTACATATCTGCGTGAGGAAAAAAAATTAAAAAAATATTACTGACCTTAAGAGAGCTGAGACGAGACGATGCGCATCTGTACATTTTAACGGTGATGATCGGAAAACTGAGTAGAGCTCGGGGAAGATGAGAAATCCGATTTTATAAAAAAAATAATCACTGAAAAACGAAGCTGCGGAGAAGAAGAGCAAATATTTGGGTTGGGTGTATTGGAATTTGGAGAAGTTGAGAAACTATCTTTGATGGGCTTTTGCAAGAAGGTAAATAGTGCATTGGGCTAAGGGATAATTGGGTGGGCTAGTCACTTTTGAAAATGTTTTCTTAAAAAAAATGAAAAACGAAGCTACGGAGAAGAAGAAGAAGAGCAAATATTTGGGTGTACCCTATTGGAATTTGGAGAAGTTGAGAAACTTTCTTTGATGGGCTTTTGCAAGAATGTAAATAGTGCATTGGGCTAAGGGATAATTGGGTGGGCTAGTCACTTTTGAAAATGTTTTCTTAAAAAAAATGAATTTCCAAATATATTTTCTTCTGTTCGGTAGTTAAGTAAAAAATATTATTCGCAGGGGCGAACCCACATGCACCTGTGAGGGTGCACGTGCACCAGGTAACTTTTAAAAAAAACCCGTATATATATGTATAGACAGCTGATAAACGATTATATATTTAAATGTGCACACTTATAACTAAAAGTTGCTAAGCTGTGAATTGGTTGATGTTACCCCCTCGCAACGGGACTGTGCGAGTTTGAATCCCGCGGAAGCTACCATTTTTTTAAATTTAAAATCAGCTTTTTCTTTAGAGTTAAAACCTTTTTGAAAATTGTTTTTATTAAAACTCGTTTTGCCACCTCATATGGCCCCACCCCTTTCTTAACTAAAAGCAAATAAATGCCCTAGCACAATTCTAAACAAAATACAAGACTACTAGAAAATCTACAATTTGCACAATTCTAAACAAAATATAACATTGCTAGAAAATTTACAACTTACAAGAACTCATCACTACATAATTAAAGTTCTAATCTTATTATCTCTACATAAATTGGTAAGTTCTTCTTTTTAAGCGTTTTTCTTGTAAAAATTTATTGATGAATAATGTTATTTTAAAGCATACCCCAAAAAATGCTATGATGACTTCTCCAAAAAATGTTAATGTTACCCTTGTGTCATTCCTAGCCTTACCCTTGAGTCACTCATAGTAGTGTTCTCCTTATCTTTAAATTCTGGGTTCGCCTCTGATCATTCGAAAAGTATTTGTATATATAGTTTAGAGAAATACAATGAGAAGTGGAGGTAGGGGGTCGGGATGGGGGATATGGTTGGATTGAAGATAATGCATGTTGGAGAATGAGGGCTAAAGGGGATTGAAGATGAGGAGTATTGGAGGGTGGAGAGAACATAATCAATGTGATACTTGCTTTTTCTTATGTCCATTAAGAAAGTCATTTTTCTTAAACTGATTTTTTTAGGGAAAATATTTTTCAAAAAAATTGCCCCCAAGGCCTAGCTCGAGTGGCAAAAGGTGGAGGATTTGTGACTTAGGTCACATGTTCAAGCCCCACACCATGCAAATTGAAGCCCTGGTATTTAAGTGGAGAAGAGTAGAGAGGCGGATCCATTATCCATCAAGTTTAGAAGGCTGTGATTGGTCCAAAAGGCGCATCACATACGGATTTCTCAGTTATAAAAAAAAATGACAAATAAAAAATGAGAAAATTGAAAATTTGTACACGCCATTAAAGGAGAAGTAATACATTTTTTTTAATCTTTTTTTTTAAGGGGGGGAGGGGACTCTAGGAGGAGAACACAGTGGGGTTGGAATCCCCGCCACTAAGGTAAGGGTGTGGGCAACTCATCAACCGAGCTACATCCAACTTGTGGAAGTTATACATTTGACCACCTGATCAAAACTATTTAAAATTGTTAGTCAATACGTAGACGGACAACTATTTTGGTTAATTTTCTTCTAGACCATCTTTCCATTTGAGAAAACCTAAAATAAATGAGAAAAAAATCTTTCTATTTGTCCTAGTGTAGGTGGACAAAGTTAGCCAATAATTGTTGCTGGCAGGAGTTGAGAGGTCGAAGGTATCCCGTGGAATTAGTCAAAGTACACACAAGTCGGCCCGAACACCACGGTCATCACAAAAAAATGATCAAATAGTTTGAACCCAAGGGTGTAGCCTAATGGTTAAGGAAGTGTGCTGAGACCTATCGAGGTCTTGACAAATTCCAATAGATACAAAACCAGGGGTGGCTCAATGTCTTTAAAAATGAGGCATACGCCTTAGGCCCCCAAAATTGAAGGGCCTAATTGTTTTTAGTAATAATAAAATTATTGTTGTAAGACTTTTTTTAAAACAAAAAACATATTCTATTTTTAAATTTATTTGTCCTTTTTTTTTAGTTTGTTTCGAAACATTAAAAAAAAATATTAAATGGATCCACATGATATGTTTAAGACCACAAAATTAAAATATATTTTGGTATATATATATAATATATCTTTAGTTTAAGACCATAAAAAATAAAGTTTTTTTATTAAAAAGAAAGAGATAACTTTGAATCTCAGACATAAAAAAATAATTAAAATTTAGGCCTCCAATATTTTTTGGCTTTAGGCCACTAATTAAATGTACAAAACCTAGGTGATTTCTTACCATCTATTCTAGGTAACCTTGGTGGACATAGTTACATGCGGATTAGTCGAGTTGCGAGTAAGTCAGTCCAAACACCACGTTTATAATAAAAAGAATGATCAAATCAATGCCTATATCAGATAAAAAAAATTACTAAATTTGAAAAACAGAGAAATGAACTCTACTTCGCATACATGATAAAACTCAATATATTACATCTAATAAATTTATCCAATAAATAACATAGCCATCATATCGACAAAAGAGGACCTAAGATCATATCCAAAGATCTAATTATATATCTGCAAAATCGATTTTAATATATGAATCTAACAATAACACAAGACAAATCATTGCGCTAAAATTAATTACAATTTATATGTAGATTTTTTCACATATTTGCGTGTGGAAAAAAAAATAAAAAATATTGTTGACCTTAAGAGAGCTGAGGCGAAATGATGCGCATCTGTACATTTTGACGGTGATGATCGGAGAACTGAGTAAAGCTCTGGGAAGATGAGAAATGTGATTTTGTAGAAAAAAAATTCAGTGAAAAATGAAGTTGCGTAGAGGAAGAGCAAATATTTGGAGTTTTGGGCTAAAATCATCCCTTAACTATGACCAAGGCTTAGGTTACATTCTTGTACTATAATAGTTAACAAGAAACATCCTTTTAATAATTAAAATATAACAAAACTCAATCTTCTGTCTATTTCAGTTAAAAAACTAACATTGCTTTTCCAAAAAGTGATTTGCTCTCTCTCATATCCCTATTTGCCCCTCTCAAATATGTCCCATCGTCTTCCATATTCAACAAAACCAAGAAGGAAACTCAATATTTTCTGAACTTCACAAAATAATCAAGATCAAGAACAATTTTTTCTCTTCAACAAGAGTTGAAAACAGGGCAGAGGGCTATACACAAACAAGGTAAAGGAATAAAAAATCATTAAAAATTTCTAGTTTTTCTGATTCGAAAAATATTTGCAATTTTCTATTTTTCAAACTAAAATATCTTCATTCTTTTAAACACTAGATATTGTGGGTTGCATCATAACAACTAATCGGAACCATGTCGCTTCGAAATTTAAGTGGTTGATCGTCCACACCCAACTATGGTATTATCGATATTCAAGACATTTTAAGCATTTTTTAATATAATTTGCAATGCCTTTCATATTGATTTATAAGTATTACTGAGATTATGTAACTTTTTCAGTTGGCGAGATGAAGAGACTAATGTAAAACTAGTGAGGAGCATAGACAAGCAAGCAGAGCCTACCCATCGTGTGATTCGAACACTCTCAAAAATGGTTGATCTAGAAGCACAACTTCAAGATTATTACAAGAATTATAAGCAATTGGCGAAGAATTATCCATGGTTAAACAAGATCAACGAAACTGGAAGTTGCAAAGTGAACATAATGAGAAATTGATATAGCAGTGGAAGTAGTTGTTTTATGTTAGGTTAAACTCACTTGAACTTCTTGTATTAAATTCATTATGTGTGTTCTTCAAGTTCAATAAAAAAGCATTTGGTATAGTCTAATCATTTTTTCCTTTTCACATCTTGAGCACTTTAAACTACCAAATAACCACCAAACAAGCAAAAAAGAAGTAACAAAATAGTAAGAAAAAAACATAGCCAGCAAAATTGCAGGAAAAAAAAAATGGTAAACCAGCAGCAAAACAGCAATAAAATGCCCAAAAAAAAACCAAAACAGTAGAAAACTGAAAAGAAGAAAAAAACTCATGATTTTAGTTAAACAGAAAGTTAATGTATTTTTTTGGAACCCCAGGATAACCCGCAACCGCTACAACCTCTGCCACAACCTCTGCCCTACGGGTGAGCACTCTGTGGTGAGCACTTAGTGTCATTAAATCATCATAAAGCTAAAATATTTTTCATTAGTTTCATGCACAAGAACATAACAAATGAACAACAAAAACTAGTCACATATCATTAGTTTGATACATCAAATATCCAAGAAAAAGATCCAAAGCTAAAAATGTACTTTCTTCAAAGTTGCAACTTCATAGAGAAAATGAAAAGCTCTGACGTTGTTGGCTGGCTTGAGATGTACCTTTTCTAACCTGAAATAAGAAATTAAAATATTAAATATGAATAGTTATACAAGTAAGCTACAATAAAAATAACTTAAATATATTTGAATATTCTTACAGGTAGCTTTTCAATATTTTGGCAACTTGATGCTTCCTCCCATGATGGAGTCCACACTACATAGGTAGTCCGACGGATGAATTTCAATGTCATCTGAGGAGAAACTGCAAGTTCTACTGTTGTGGCCAGGTTTACCACATTTTCTACAGTCAGTTTGTTTCCGTTTTAACTTCATCCTGCTAGCCCCTGGCTCGTCATCTTCTTTCCTTCTTAATTTTTGTTTCTTTTCTTTCTTCTTATTATTCAAGTAAGAAGGTGGAAATGTTGGAGTATTCGGTGACTTAGGCCATAAATCAATGCCATTCATGAGCAATATTGAAGCTTCATAAATTTTTCAATACGTATCAACCTTGTAGCAATCATCAACATAGTTAAAACCTCATCATTTTTCAACCAAATCGAGGATATAACATGTTTACAAGGAACTCCTGATAATTTCCATTGCCTACAACTACAGGTTCTGTTATATAAGTCAACAACTCAATTATTACCTTCGACAGGCTCAATTACCTCATAGTTCAACATGTTCGACCTTTTGGGAATATAATTAGCAGCTTTCTTCATAGTTTTGGCCAACTTCTTCTTAATAGTAGGACAAATATCATTCAAGTTCCATTTTTCAGCTTTCTCCTATTAAAAATAATTCTTGTCATGAGTAAGTGCCTAATGATCTCCAGAAGTTTAACAATTGGTTTATCTCTTGCATCAAGAATAAACTTATTAAAAACCTCACATTGGTTGCTCAAAAGAATGTCACATTTAGGAAGAGGCGAGAAATGTGATCTTTACCATTCACTAGGCACTTTAGCAGAAATCCATACATAAGCATCTTTATCTAATTCAAACAAATCAGTCATACAAGCATCAAATCTGTCAATAGTTGTTGCTGAAGCTGCCTTCCAAAGAGCATTTTTTAAAGCCATTCCAGAATATTTAGCTCTCTTGAAATCGCTATACAAATGTCGCACACAAAATCTATGAGAAACACCAGGCAACACTAAATCAAAAGCTTCAATGAGCCCTTTTTGCTTATCTGACATAAAAGTCCACAAGTATTGCTCTTCAATCTCAAGATCATTCATCAAGTAGGTTAAGAACCATTGCAATATTTCCTTATTTTCTTTCTCGACTATTGCATAAGCTATTGGAAAGATATTATTTCCATCCAAAGTAACAACTGATAGCAATTGTGCCCCATACATAGTATTCTTCAGCCAACATCCATCGACCCCAATAATCTTTCGACAACCAGCCTTAAATCCTGCTTTACAAGCTGCAAAACAAATATAAACCTCTGAAATCTCATTTGGAGTTAGTTTCATGAAAACAGAAGTTCCAGGATTGGTTTGAACAATTTCATTGCAATAATTCCAAAATATACCAAACTGATCATTTATATCTACATCGATCATTGCAATAGCTTTTTCCTTTGCCCTTCTTGCTTAATGCATACTCACATGCAACTTTAATTCCTTACTCAATGTATCTCTGAATTCTGATGTTTTCTAGTTCTTATTTGATTTAACTCTATCAACATACTTTCTTGCAATCCAACTAGAATTGATGGTTTTGTTGTTATAGTTCCACCCAAAACAAGTATGCTCGGAAACAAACGTCTTAATTTGAAAAGTAGATATATCCCTTTGCATTAGTAATCCCAATATCCTCCACTTATAAGCATTAATTCTGCATTTGGCCCTAGATCTTTCTTTGTCATCTTTGCTTCACCGAATTGACTTTCCTATTTTGGCTTGATTTGCAACCACGACTTTCTTGAATTTCTTTTTCTTACCAAATATCATTCCCAGCTCTAATTCAGGATTAAAGGCACCTATTTTTGGGTTGTGCTTTGGAAAGTTACAATCTTCAAATTTAGAATCGCAATCACTATTAAAACTCTTTGTATCATCAAAATCTACACAATCTGAGTCACCCTCCTCATTTTGCATCTTTCTTTGCATCTCTTCACTTACATAATTTTGATTTCCATCATTTTTCTTTTTTTTCACAGTTATATTGATCCCAAAAGATTCAACAGAAGAATCAACATTTTAAAAAAATAACAGATCATCCTCCTCCAAAGAATAGTCAGAATCATAAAAATTCTCATCGTCAAATTCATCACTGTGTGCCTCTGTGTCATTTGCCAGCAAATAATTCTTTTTCATCTTATTGCCACATTGATTATCATCATGATAAAAATTCAAATGTTCAAAATATATCTCAACTACTCTATCCTTTGGAATTAAAGGAACATCTTTAGCGGCTTCCATATTACTCCCAACTAATCGAACTTTATAAGAAATTAAACCATACTTGTGCCAAAATACCACAGATTTCTTGTCATAACCACATTGTTCTGCCATATTCTTAAAATCTATTAGATTAATCATTGTCGATATAGTCAAAATTTTCTACTTTTCCACCTATGTAGCCTCTTGTCGAACTACGCACAAATGATCCACCATGATGTACTTTAAATGTGAAAAATGATGACTCATTCATAAAATATGCACACATACTATCAAGTTATCAACGGTGTAAAAACTATTATTTATACAAAATAATACAAATCTGAATACATAAAGCCAACAAAGAACTACAAGTTCATTATAATGAATATCCAGAAAACAAAACCTTGTATATCAAATAAAAAACTTAATATAGCATTTCAAAATCAATAATACTTATAAATCAATATGAAATGCATTGCAAATTATATTAAAAAAATGCTTAAAATGTCTTGAATATCGATAATACCATAGTTGGGTGTGGACGATCGACCACTTAAACTTCGAATTGACATTGTTCAAGTTAGTTGTTATGCTGCAACCCGCAATATCTAGTGTTTTTAAGGATGAAGATGTTTTAGTTTGAGAAATAGAAAATTGCAAATATTTTTTGATTCATAAAACTAGAAATTTTCAATGATTTTTATTCCTTTACCTTGTTTGTGTATCGCCCTCTGCCCTGTTTTCAACTCTTGTTGAAGAGAAAAATTTGTTCTTGATCTTGATTATTTTGTGAAGTTCAGAAAATATTGAGTTTCCTTCTTGGTTTTGCTGAATATGGAAGACGATGGGACAAATTTGAAAGGGGCAAAATAAGGAGATGGGAGAGAGAAAATCACTTTTTGAAAAAGCAACGTTAGTTTTTTAATGGAATAGACAGAAGACTGAATTTTGTTATATTTTAAATACTAAAATAATGTTTCTTGTTAACTATTATAGTACAAGGATGTAACCTAAGCCTTAGTCATAGTTAAGGGATGAATTTAGCCCAAAACTCCAAATATTTGGGTGTATTGGAATTTGGAAAAGTTCAAAAACTTTCTTTGATGGGCATTTGTAAGAATGTAAATAACCCATTGGGCTAAGGGATAATTGGGTGGGCTAGTCACTTTTGGAAATGTTTTCTAAAAAAATGAGTTTTCCAATTTTATTTTATTTTTTGTGTTCGGTAGGTAAGTAAAAAATATTATTCTAAAAGTATTTTGCATATATAGTTTAGACAAATGCAATGAGAGATGGAGGTAGGGTCGGGATGGGGGATATGGTTGGATTGAAGATAAGGCATGTTGGGAATGAGGGCTATGGGGGATTGAAGATGAGGCGTGTTGAAAGGCGGAGAGAACATAATCAATATGAACAGCTACATGTTGACTTGTTTTTTTCTATGTCCATTAGGAAAGTCATTTTTTCTTAAGCTGATTTTTTTAGAGAAAATGTTTTTCAAAAAAATTGCCCCCAAGGCCTAGCTCGAGTGGCAAAAGGTGGAGGATTTGTAGCTTAGATCGCAGGTTCAAGCCTCACATCACGCAAAGTGAAGCCTGATATTTAAGTGAAGAAAGGTAGAGAAGCGGACCCATTATCCACCGAGTTTAGAAGGCTGTGATTGGTTCGAAGGGCGGGTAACAGACGAATTTCTCACACCATTTAATGAGACGTAATACATTTTTTTAATCTTGGGGGGGGGGGGGGATTCTGGGAGGAGAACATGGTGGGGTTGGAATCCCCGCCACTAAGGTGAGGGCGAGGGTGTGGGCAGCTCACCAACCGAGCTACACCCAACTTGTGGAAGTTATACGTTTGACCACTTGATCAAAAATATTTAAAATTGTTAGTCAATACATAGACGGACAACTATTTTGATTGATTTTTTTTAGACAATCTTTCTATTTGAGAAAACCTAAAATAAATGAGAAAATATCAAACTATGGTCTAATTTTTTTAAATAATTATAAAATGACATGATAGTCTAAAATTTTATCTATAAGATCAAGAAATATATTAGCAAACATTAGACTTGAGTTTAACATTATCCAAACAAGCTTACTATTTTGTAATTCATCCACCTTTTAGTTAAACTATGGATCCTCATTTTGGTAATATTGCAAGTTCAATATCAAGTTAAATATCTTGTCACAACTTCTTTCTTCAGCCTCCTATGAATATTTCATATCATACACCTCGACTGTTTCACCGAGTACATATTGTCTATGAGGTAACTCTGTTTACCAAGATTTGGACAGATGGAAAGAAATCACAGCTAAAAACTGTTTCTCCGGAAAACGTGGTATTTAGCCAGTTTTCAAGCATTATGTACAAAAAATAGACTGATTCATATGCACAAATCAAGCAAGATGAGTTCATCAGATGGCTGCAGGTCTTCCATCTTTCCTAGGATCACTAACAGCCACAAGCAAACCACGAAAAATACCGTCTTTATATTGTTTTCCATTCCTTCTGCCCAACTGTAACGGAGGATTTGGAAGGTTTTGAACGATTAACTGACAGATGGCTCCTCCGCTTCTTGCCTCGAGTTGATGACCCCTCTCTTCTAAGAAATGCTTTTTATCATCCGAGAGTTCAATGTGATCGCCATCTATGCATGTCCAGTTCTCATACAGAACTACATTTGGGATTAGCTGCAAAATGAAAGGAACACGAATCAATACTCGTGGTTTGAGAAATGACTAATGAGAATAGTGTACATTATGCAAAAGGATCAACCTCGTGGTAGACTCTCGGACTCTGTACTGCAGCTAAAGGATCCATCCCCAAGACGAAATGGTTGATGAAAACTTGGACGACTGCAAAGATGATTTTTAGGCCACCACTACCACCAATTACACCAGCTAATTGATTGTCCTGTAAAACAATCATTATACGTCATACGACTACACTAAGCAGCTAAAAGATGGACTTGTCGTTCAAAGGATCACATTCTGAATACCTTGAGAACGATAACTGGAGTCATGGATGATAACGGTCTCTTTTTTGGTCGAATAAAATTAGCAGGAGCAGGAGGGAGTTTATCTGGGGATATTTCATTAGGTGTTGAGAAATCTCCCATTTCATTGTTGAGTACTATACCGGTTGATGGAGAGAGCACACCGCCTCCAAATGGATAGTTTACTGTGGTAGTCACTGATACAGCATTTCGATCTGCATCCACAATGCAAAAGTGACTCGTTCCATGATCTCTTAGCTGACCAAACCTAAGAATCACGGATCAAACGCATTAGAGCCAGTTGATAACCAATCAAGAATCTTGTTAGTCCTAGCTTCAGTCCGAAACAGAACTTATCTGACCTGGGCAAATAGTATTCAGGAGGAAAGGTGGTATTGTCAAAGATCTTTTGTTGAATTTCTTTGGCGAAAGACGGGGAAAGCATGTCAGATACAGTACTATTGATATTTACAAAGTCGGGATCACCTAGGTTCATTCGAACTGCAAGCATGTGTTTCATCGCCTCAATCATTCGATGAAATCCTAAAGAACCTTTCACAGCATTTGAACTCACATAGTTTTCAAGGACTTTAAGAATCTGTTTTCCTCAGACATAAAGGCTTTAATCAGACAATCGTGTTGTATTAATTTTAGGAATGTTTGTGTGTGTTATTAAAAGGAAAATAGCAAAACAAGCTTAAGTTGATTTATATACATACCAGAGAAATCCCAAGTGTTCCACTGGACGGAGGTGGCATTCCAACGATTGTATAGCCCATAGCATTAACAGTAACTGCTTCTGGAGTTTCCACTCGGTAACTCCTTAAGTCATCCATCGTCAAAATTCCACCTGCTCTCTTCACATCTTCGACAAGCTTTTCACCAACCTCTCCATTATAAAATGCTTCCGGCCCTTGTTCAGCAATTAGCTCTAAGCTGTGGCTAAGTTCTATGTTATGACAAATTTCACCTGCTCGTAACGGCTTTCCCTCAGGTGCAAATACTTGTCGTAAGCCAGGATCTTTAAGTAGCAATTTTGCTTTTTTAGCAATAGAGTTTCCGAGATATGGAGCAACCACGAATCCCTCCCTTGCAAGTTTAATGGCTGGTTGAAATAGGGTCTTCCAGGGTAACCTCCCATTTTTCGACCAAGCTGCGTGAAGACCAGCTAGCTCACCAGGAACTCCCATAGACAATGCTCCATTTAACTTGGAGTCCCCATTATTATCATACATGTTCTGTTTGAGTATAAACAGATTAAATTCAGAACTCGCGATTCTGTGTTTCCAATATTTAGATACTAAACACAACAACTACTATGTCTCAGTCCTAAACAAGTTGACGTCGGCCATATGGATCCTGACTTACCATGTTACTTCGTATAAGCTCATTTCATGTCAATATTATACAACAACAACAACAATATACCTAGTGTAATCCCACAAGTGGGGTCTGGAGAGGTTAGAGTGTACGCAGACCTTACCACTACCTTGAGAGGTAGAGAGGTTGTTTCTGTAGATGCTCGACTCAAGAAAAAGCATATCAAAGCAGATACTATAGAAAACATGATAAAGCATGCTGGGGAAAAGGCCACTAAAATAAAATAGTGCGATAATCAAAGTACAAGAGATAATTGATGATTACAGAAATCGAAATACAAGAAACTATAGACGAAATACTACGACTACTAGTTTGAAAGGACATGTCGACATTATCCAAAATATGAAGTAATAGAAGTTCATGATATTTGAAGGGCTAAACAACTTCTGTTATATACTAATCCAAGTTCTTAGTAAGAACAAAACTACAATTATCTCATGCAAACAACAACAACAACAGCTACTATTAGTACTATTGCTACTACACCTCAATCACAAACACGTCAGGATCGACTATATGAATCCTCACTATACATGTCACTTCGTGTACACTATAAGTTTCTCACGTACGTACAAACTAAATAGTTATTCGATGAATAAAAATTGAACACAATGCTAAAAAGAAGGAATTATGAACCTGTGAAGCAGCTAAAGGAGCAGTTTCCCTCATGTCAATTGCTAAGACTTCTGATGTAGATGAAGATCTAACAACCATAAAACCGCCACCGCCAATTCCACTAGCCATTGGATTGACTACTCCAAGGCACAGTGCTGTGGCAACTGCAGCATCAACTGCATGTCCACCAATTTTAAGCATGGAAATACCAATTTTCGAGCACCGACCATCATCAGCAGCAACAACTGCTTCCTCTGATTCAACAACATCAGCATTTTGCTGTAGTCTTTCATTATATCTACTATTTACATCTCCAATTAGCCATACACCAATGTCTCCATGATGTGTAAGCCCAACAACTAAAAAAAAATGGCAAGTGTGAAAAAAATTGTGTAGGCCCAAGCAACTTCTTGAATTTGTATTTAATTAGACAATCCATGTTTAGCCATGAAATTTGATCAGATTTTGAAAATCTCCAGATTTTAGGGCTTCCACTCATAAAACTTCGATTTTTTTCCATATAAAATCCATGACATAACACAACTTCAAAAACTCAAATTTTCAAGTTTCAACTTCAAAATCTATGGTCAAACCCGATCTAAATCAAAACATATCTCAAAAGGGTCAGTGGAATTCAACCCTACCAACAATTATTCAAGAATCTCCTTCACAATTTCAAGATTTGCAACATGACACTTCACTTCTTTAATCAAATCTAATGGGGCACTTTAATCTTCGTAGTTTTAAGAGAAAATGGTCTGATATACCCCGTTACAAAAGTAACTCATATATACTCTTGCAAAAATGGCTCACAACCCAAAACCCAACTAAATATCCTATCAAGTATTAACACAATCATAACCAACAACAATAACATGATAGGATCTACGCAGAAGTTACACATAAACAACCTTTTCTTGAGTAGATTGTTTTTTTCCTCATATACCCTCAAATAAAAAAACAACATGTTTTCGAAGCAGGATTACAAGAAAAATACGATAACAAAATAGCAAGATACAACAAATAAAGATTAAAACTCACATGTTATGGCACTGAATGCAAATAAAAAGCATAGAGAAAGACTCCATTTTTTCTTTCTATTAGAACCAAGAGGAGGAGAAGAGTCCAAAAGTGGACCTTCCAAAATATGTTTCCCCATACTAAAAAATTTTATGGCTAAACAAGAGATATAATAAAGGAAGGGAAAGTTAGATAAAACTTTTGCTTTTAGTGTGGGACCTTTGTTAGTTGATCATGACTATGATGTTTTGGTGGTGCCAACTTAAAGAATTTCCTTTTATATATAATATATATATATAGTATTCGAATCATGCATTAAAGCTCTGATTATATTTGAATTGCACATTGTAGAGGTCTATTCATGGTGAGCTTTTAATAGAATTTTCTCCATACTTCGGCTTAAATCGAGACCTTTGATAAAGGATGAAACATCTTCATCACTGCATCACAATTCATATTTGATAATTTTATGTGATTTTTAAATATCTACAAAAGTTTGATATTTTGATTATTTTTTTTAAGTATATCTATGTCGAAGTACAACTTTAAATTTTAAAAATCACAACTTTAAAATTTGTATATGTTGTTGTTAAAGAATTATAAAACTTTGATCTCAAAGTGAATAATAATAAATTGTGTCATTAAAGTAAAATTAAATACTGTGACTTTTTATCTCTGTGTGGAATCAAAGCTGTCCACCTCAATTAAATACAATACACACGTTTTTTTTCCATGTGGACTTTCACTTTTGTATGGTTAATAATAATAATAATAATAATAAGTTGTTTATACAGCTAGCACGATGAAGATAATCAGTTTGCACTAAATTAATCCTCTAATAATTATCCATTGACATAATTTAAACTTATTTTAGACTATCTAATTATCATAACAGGCTGTATTGATTTTATAAATTATTACCATTTAAGAGGAGTACTAATATTAAAATGTTTCTCCAACAACTTTCAATTAATTTTGGTCAACATCCCCCCCACCCCCACCCCCAAAAAGAAATTGTGAAATTTTCAATAATTTAGCAAACTAATGGATGTATTATGCTAAATTTGCTTTGATGTCTCCATAAAAGTACTATTAATACCATATTTTTCTTATTTAAAGGGAACAACAGATATTAAAATGTTTCTCCAACAACTTTCAATTAATTTTGGTCAACATCCCGGGGGGGGGGGGGG
>JAJOOO010027908.1:0-20038 GCA_029582685.1 Solanum piurae
GGTTTGAAGTAGGTTAAGCAGCCTTTATAGCACCAGATTCAGTCCTTGATGCTATGGAGAAAGTGCAACTCATTAGAGATAGACTTAAGACTGCCCAGAGTCGCCAGAAGTCTTATGCAGATGTGAGAAGAAGGGAACTAGAGTTCCAAGTAGATGATTGGGTTTTCTTGAAAGTGTCACCTATCAAGGGGGTGATGAGATTTGGAAAGAAAGGTAAGCTCAGTCCCAGATATGTAAGCCCTTACCGGATATTGAAAAGGATTGGTAAAGTGGCTTATGAGTTAGAGTTGCCAGCAGACTTAGCAGCAGTGCATCCAGTTTTTCATATTTCACTTTTGAAGAAATGTGTGGGTGATCTAACATCCATAATGCCATTAGAGAGTGTGACTGTAAAATATAGTCTCTCTTATGAGGATGTACCGATTTAGATTCTCGATCGTTAGGTTAGAAGGTTGAGAAACAAAGAAGTCGCTTAAGTCAAGGTTTGGTGGAGGAGTCAGTCTGTAGAGGGAGGTACTTAGGAAGCAGAATCACCCATAAAGTCCAAGTACCCTCACCTTTTTCCTTCCGATTACATTCCAGCTTCAGGTAATAGTTCCTCTTTAGTTTTTCAATCATTCATGCATAAATTCAGTCTTAGAATCATATTCCTTCAGTTTGTACTTGCATTTTCAGCATATTTGCATGTTCTTGGAACTCGGATCAGTCAGAAATTCAGTTCTCAGTGTTTAGTGGTAGGGATTGCAGCCCTCTCCCTCCATTTCAGCTAGTTGAGACTTCATTCGAGGACGAATGGTACCTAGGGGGATATAATGTAACACCACATACCCTAGATAGACCAAAAATGCAGATTTTGAGGAGTTGCAGGTGCAACCCACGGTTGCCATCCACGAACCGTAGGCCAGACCATGGCTTGTGCTGGTGGTCCGTGGTTCACCACTGAAACCCATCCCCAGCCCAGCTCAAAAAATTGGCTAAGTCTCGACCCACGAACAGACCCACGGTCTGTAGGTCAGACCACGGTCCGTGGTCTGTGTCCATGGATTGAGGTCCCATGTACCCAGCCTCTAATGCAAACGACGGTCGACTAGCAAGGACCGTCATTGGATCCACGGTCCGTAGGTCTGACCGTAGGTAAGGGTCAGCAGCCAGTTAGATGAAAATTGTGATTGGGTCAACTTCAAATAGTCATAAATCTTAGCAAAAAAGGAATTATGTGTCCTTTGACGTATTATATGATAGATAATTGAATTCTCTTTCCAACGCCACCAAGTTTGCAAAATCTCAACCTCCGAGTGAAGAGTTATGCTCGTTTTAGTGAAGCCTTGTTGGACAGACTTGACCGACGGACCGTCAATTGAATGACAGCCCGTCAGTCCCAACCGTCGATCACTCCGACAACAGTTAAGTCAGAGGTCTTTTGGTCGTTTCCTAATTTATTTAACCCCTAAGATACGTCGTTTAGACCCTAAATTATGAGGTTTTAGTTACTTTAAGCTAGAAACATAACTAGAACTTACCTAAGTCAAATCATTAATCAAAGTTAGAAAAATTAGAACGCTAAGAGGAGAAAAAGGTCAAGAACCCTAGTGCAAGAACGCAGCAAGTGTTCTTCAGTTCTATCCCAGAAATCAAAAGATTTCTCCGTGAAATTCGTCACCAAGTATGTGGGATTTCACTAGTGGGTTCCTTTCACCCATTAGGTCCCTAGTTTTCAGTCAGTTTCTTGATTTCCTTGTTATGACTAGACCTGAGTTTCTTGAATGTTAGAATTATTGGGTTCGTAGCTGTTAGAATGATCCAAATCAAATTAGTATGTTAATATTCATTTTATTGAATGAATTTCAGAACCCTAGCTATATATTTCTTTAGTTCTTGAATTACACATGCTAGGTCAGATATTTCAATATTTAGCTATACATGCCTCAGTTTATGAATGCATCATTATCAGATTAATTGTTGCATACTCAGTTTTGCATGTCCAGTTTTGAGCTATCCAGTATTACAGAAATTTAGTCATAATGTGTTAATCACTTAATCTATTGGGAGTAGCATAATACCGAGTTGCACTAAGGTTCAGCGTACCCATATAGTCCCAGAACTACGAGCCACGTAGGTGTAAGTCCCCTCTATGGGCAATATCAGTTAGTGATCACACTAGTCATGCCTCTATACCTTTGGCCGGGTATATTGGGTCCTCTCGATGGGGCGTATACATCGGATTCCACATTTAGCTCATGTGGTTTTATTATCGGTTATTACTTGCTCCCATAGTTCAGTCAGACTATATTGCATTGACAACATTTACAGTTCATTCAGTATTCAGTCAGTATGCTATAAATTGGTCACTACATTAAGTTATCTTAGCATTCAGTATTTATATCATGATCAAATTATGTCATTGCTTATTTTGTTTGTTCAGTTATGATGTTATTTCAGCTTTATTCTATCCTGCATGCTCAGTACCTTTCAAGTACTGACGCGTACGTGTGCTACATCTTCTCGTGATGTAGGTTCAGGTTCTCAGCATCCAGATTAGGCTTCGATCAATTCCCGATCTTCAGTTCAGCAGCATCAGTAGTGAATCCTTATTCTTCGAGGACTAGTGACATGTTTATCTTTATCGCTTTTAGTCTTTAGTTTCAGTTTTGCTAGACCTAGTTGGGCCATGGTGCAACATTTTTAGTCAGTTTAGAGGCTTATTTCAGACATAGTTAGATTCAGCTTACTATTAGGTTAATAACTTCTTTGTATTAAACTCATCAGTTATCACTTATCTCAGTTATAGTATATGGGTATTCCCCATCTTTTCATTTTGTTTATGATTATAGCTTCTGCATCAGTTTATTATATTTAGTATACTCATGATCATGATAGTAGGGTTAGTTTGGGATCACTTGTGGTCCTAGGTCCCGTGTCCGCATCTCGGGGTAGCTCGGGGTGTGACAGATACTATGCTTGTAATTATGATGATATCTCTTACGCTATGATGAATTGTATATGAGTTGCTTTATGAGTTGCATTCTCCAACGATTTCAAAGATGATGTTCTAAAATGGCATATAGCATGGTTTCAAATGAAATGTCTCTTTTATGCATGTTTTGAGGATTTTTAATGTATGGCTTCCATACTTAGTACTTTTTGTTCTAACCCTATCTTTCTACATTTTTCATAAGTGTAGGCTTCGGAGATATTGGATTCCATCCTCGTGGCTAGGACTCTAGTAGAACAAGAAGAAGAAAATTGGTGAATCCTCATTGTATTTGAGGGCTCAACCATATGTCCCTTATGTCTTTACTTTTATGTTTTAGACTTATGTAAGGGTTATGTCCCTAAGATTGTATTTCAAGAGTTTTAATCCATGTGTTATAGATGGTTTGAGACATAGTGTCAAAGATTCTCTTTCATTTTATAAAGGATTTTGATTGTAAAGAAAAGTTTTAAATTCCGCTCTAATTTCTTATGCTCTTATGTTCAAGTTATGCTATGAGGCTTGTATGAGACCCCTTTGGGGTCAAGTACGTCGTGTTACGTCTAGGGGGTACCCCTGGGTCGTGACAGTCTCTTTCCCCACAAACTAAAAGAAGTGAAGGTAAGAGAAGTTCTAAACATGAAACAAGAGTTTATGAGTTTGCATGAATACAACCTCAAGTTCACTCAACTATCGTGTTATTCTCCGGAAATGGTTGTTGATATGAGAAGCATGATAAGCTTGTTTGTGTCTAGGCTATCCCGCTTGTCAAGTAAGGAAGGTAAGACAGCTATGTTAATGAGGGACATGGACATATCTAGGCTTATGATTCATGTGCAGCAAGTTGAGGAAGATAAGCTGAAAGACAAAAAAGAGTACCATAGTAAGAGTGCTAAGACATCAAATCAGAAGTCCAACCAGCAGAAGATCAGAAATATGAACCAGTCCTCTATTCAGAAAAGGTCACCTGGACTTGCTCCATCATCAACTAGGGTGCCTGTACCAAAGAACATAGGTGATTTTTGGAACTTGAACTCCCAGAATTACTGGGCTCGACCTACTCAGTCTTAGGGTAGTATGGCACAAGGGGCTAACTGAACCCCCACATATGCTAGGTGAGGTAGGAATCACCCAGATCGTGTTGTGATGGCTCTAGTGGCTGTTTCAAGTGTTGTCACACAGGTTACTACATGAGAGAGTGTCCTAAGAATAAGCAAGTTAATAGGGGAAACATAGCCCAATCTTCTTCAGTGGCTCCGGCAGATAGAGCTGCTCTGAAAGGAGCTACTTCAGCGACAGGCGAAGGAGAAAACCGTATTTATTCTATAACCAGTAGCCAAGAGCAAGAGAATTCACCAGATGTTCTCACTGGTATGATCAAAGTCTTTACTTTTGATGTTTATGCATTACTTGATCCAGGTATGAGTCTATCTTTTGTGACTCCTTAGGGAGCTACGAGGTTTGATATTCTTTCCGAATGACTTCTTGAGCCCTTCAATGTTTCCACACTTGCTGGAGAGTCTATTCTAGCAGAGAGAGTTTATCGTGATATTACCATCTCCATCAATCACAAGGACACCAAGGCTGACTTAGTCGAGCTAGACTTGATGGACTTTGATGTTATTTTAGGTATGGACTTGTTTCAGACTAGTTATTCCTCAGTTGATTGTAGAACTCAAGTAGTAAAGTTTCAGTTTCCTAATGATCAATAGTGCCTAAGGGTCATTTCATTTCATACCTTCAGGACAAAAAGTTAGTTTCCAAGGCGTGCATCTATCACCTAGTCTTAGTTAATGAATCATGTGTGGTGACACCGCTTCTTCTGTCAGTTCAAGTTGTGAGTGAGTTTCCAATGGTCTTTCTAGATGATCTTCCCGGAGTCCCTCCTGAGAGAGAAATAGGCTTTAGCATTGACATTCTTCCTGATACTCAACCCATGTCTATTTCGCCATATATAATGACTTCAACTGAGTTGAAAGATTTAAAAGAGCAATTGAGAGATCTTCTTGATAAGGGTTTCATTCGACCAAGTATCTTACCTTGGGGTGCTCCAGTCTTATTTGTGAGGAAGAAAGATGGTTCTCTGAGAATATGTATTGATTACCGCCAGTTGAACAAGGTCACCATAAACAATAAGTATCCTCTTCCGAGAATTGCTGATATTTTCGACCAACTTAATGGTGCCACTTGCTTTTCTATGATAGACCTCAGATCGGGCTATAATCAGTGATATTAACAGAAAGTGATATTCCGAAGACAACTTTCAAGACCAGTTATGGTCATTATGAGTTTCTGGTTATGTCTTTTGGTTTGACTACTCCTGCAGCGTTCATGGATCCTTTGCACATAGTGTTTAAGCCATATCTTGACATATTTGTGATTGTATTCATTGATGACATATTGATTTATTCGAGGAATGTGAAGGATCATTCTAGTCATCTCAGAATAGTTCTCCAACCTCTCAAAGATAGAGCGATGAAAACACTACTAATTTTATTTTCTCACTAATTCAATCAAAATATATGTGGGAATAATACTAAACACTTTTCGATGAGAAAATAGTAATTTTTCAATAGTTACGTTGCCTAATGGCATTTAAGAAGCTTTCCTTTCACAATCAAAAAATGACATGATGACACTTGTCTTATCCCACCAACACAAGTCAGCCTAAAACCCAATATGAAGGATAGATGCAGAAGTAAATAAGAATAAATGACTTAGACAATTTTAACAATGTCGATAACATAACGTAACTTAATTACAATCCCAAAACCTTATTATCATGTGTACAAAACTTCTAACGTTTTACGACAGATTCGAAAGAAACACAAATCTCGATGTCATTATTTCTAGAACATAATAAAGGTGTAAGAGGTGTCCGCCAAGATGATAAGCAACTACCTCACAACACTTTACAGTAAGCCTCGGACGTAGAATAGAAGAAGGAATGATTACGATGATCTGAACTTGTAACTTACAGTAGTGTAGAAACAAGAGAGTGAGTACCATATAACAACAATACTCAGCAAGCAACCTACCAACCCTAAGTAAAGTAATAAAGAAACCAAGTACTCTAGCCACTCCAATCGAACCTCCACAACAACAACCTGCAATAGATAATTAGCCCAGCTAATATATTTCACTCAAATACAACAAAGCACAAATAAAGCATAACAACTTACACCTCAACACACATAGTCAATCCTCCACATACTTCACAAGTCCATAACCACATTAACTTATGAATAATCAAAACGGATGAGAATCAAATACAGTTCAATTCAATGTAGTGCAATATCATATAGAGTGATTTATGTTTGTCCTAATGATACACATCCTTTGTCTTTCAGTCTACACTCATGGGGGGCAAATCTGTCGATGCACCTACCATGGGTCGTGTGGCTCAAACCCTCAATATAGAATCTGCTACGGATCATGTGGCACGTTCCCTATTTCTTATTAATCTATCGTGGATCATGTGGCTCCTCCCCTATTCTCATGAATATGCCATGGATCCTATGGCTCTTCCACTATTTCTCATCCTTCTTCTCAAAGCATTGCCATGCAGTGACTTCATAGCACCAAATGCAAATATATATATATATATATATACACAAACACACACACACAATGCAAATGCTCGATAAAATATGATAACAACTCAGACAACAATAAGTCAATAATAATAATCATGGACAACTCGCAATGTTCAGATACTGCACAAACGTAGAACTCCAATCCATGTATAATAATAAGTAGATTGATACCTCTAATTCATATAAATTATGTGCACGTGTGCAAATCTGATACCAATTAATGATAATTAGGTGTACAATTTCGATCCCAAAAGTATATTTATTATATGCCACATACCAATAAGAAAATAATTTCATCAAATTAATCAGTATATTGCATAGGAATTTGCAATTAACTAAACTCGCCTTATCTTTTTAATTAACTCTTATTTTGTGCATGAAAATCATATCAAAGGCAATACACAATACCGAACACCAATTTTCAAGAATAGCAACCATAATGAGAAACGATTAATGAAAGTAAGGAAGTAAAATAGCAACCTAGTGAGCAATATAAGTTTCAATTAAATCAATTTTATCACCGATCATGCAAACATATCAAAAGTCATTTAAAAAAATAGATATCCACTAATCTACCTATGACATAATATTGATACGTGCATAAATGTCATATTCATCATCTCATTTATAGAGGACCTTCTGTAGCCATGATCCCTTAATTGAACAATCAAATAATTCTAACACTATATATGAGTGGAGAAAGTCACTACATCAAATAGTCAAATTATGAACTTATCCTTTCAAAATGCCTCCAAAAGATTCCAATATGGTGAAATATGTAATATACATAAATGTTATGTTCATCATCTCATTTATAGAGGACCTTCAGTAGACATTATCCCTTAATTGAACAAACAAATAATTCTAACACTATATATGAGTGGAGAAAGTCACTACATCAAATAGTCAAATTATGGACTTATCCTTTCAAAATGCCTCCAAAAGATTCCAATATGGTGAAATATGTAATATATATAAAGGCAAACCCAGGATGTGAAGACTTCGGGTGCATCAATAATACCTTAACTCAAATATGAGCTCTAAAATAAATATAGAATAAAAACATTAAAATAGCAATCTAGCTGGAATCGAACTCAGGTCTCATAGGTGGATCTTTCAGCTTGTACCACTAAGACAATCACACTACCATGTTCCATGGGTGCACTTCTAATTATATCCTATTTTCGGTCATTTTTTCAAAATAGATATACATATATACACATGATTATTTTTTTTCAAGTTAACAAGTACATGTGCACCCCCACTTAGAAGGGTGTGCCTGCCTCTGATATACATAAACATATGTATCCATAGACACTCATATTTATATTCTTCTAGCTTGATCTTAAGGAGTCAATCCTGAGCCTCTAACATCAAAACATTAAAAACATGATTCAAAATTAGGTTACACATAACATTAGAAACTTATACGACAAAAATCATCAAAGTCCAATAACAATTTCCCGTCCAAATTGAAGAATTATCAAACATAGAACCCCCCCCCCCCCCTCAAATTCAAATATATATATATTGATAAATCATAAAAATAGATGCATAATTAGCGGAGAGAGAAACCAAATATGAAGGTAGCATGTTAACCCAAGTTTAGATTGAGCTAAATACATTTTGAATCACATAAAATTGATCTCCCAAAATCCTAACATCAACTTTGAAGAATAAACTCATAATTGGGTAAATATCTTTATTAACTCCCAGTCATTTACCCAAAAGAAGATATTTTGTCATATATGTGGGTTCACTAAAGAGGAAAATGTGCAGATAAATGGGTCACTTAACCCATGCCGACTTTACACTACCAATAGCAATGGTGTGGAAAATCTTTCAAGAATGTAGAAAACGCATACAATGCTTACTTTTTGGGGAAGACATTCAAACTATAGAATTAGAATCACAGGCACGAGAAAACCTCATAAGTGCAGCATAGAGTGAGCCCACCCAAACTCATAGAAGTAGGACTTCTAATGCAAAACGCCTTTTAGAGTGTGAAACATAGATCGCATGTGCAATTGCACCAGCTCTAACTACACAAACAAACTCCAAAATATTCCAAGTCTTGCAAATAATCCTGTAGCTCATTCAGGATCTCTCAAACAAATATCAAAAGTTCAATTGCTAATAAAACATGTTCTAGATATTTTGGAATTCATCAAATTCCCGACTCGTGATCATCTTGATCAATATTGCTAAAGGTCAACTCAAAAATTTTAAGGAATCTAAACTCCATCCAATCACTTAAATCACTCTTATATCCCTTGGGATCTATGCAAAATATCTAATTTGAGATAATCTTGATCAATATTGATAATGCTCAACTCACATTTAAAAAAAAAACTAAACTCCATCCAATCACTTAAATCACTCTAATATCCTTTGGGATCCATGGAAACTATCCTACTATGTCATATATGGCCTGTCGAATTTAACTAAGATATTAAAAATCAAATATCAACTCATTGGTACAATCAAAACTAGGAAGGAAATCTTAAAATAAGAATAATAAAGTAAATAATAAAGTAAAATATAAAAATAAGACACAATATGGATATTAATAAAAAATTAAGGGTATAACAAAACCAATACCTTCAACTAGGAAATTAAAAAAAAACACCTAATATATGAGGAAGACGTAAGGTAATTAAACTCATCTTGTCATCCACCTAGCAAACAAAGCATCAATAATAGGTTACTCAACAAGGCCTCAAACTCTCATAAGAGAAAACAATCAATATATATCGAAAAGTCTCCACTATTTATAAATTACTAAAAAATCCCATAAGTGACCCTTTAAACAAATGCAAAAACAACCCCTAAAGTTAGATATTTAATGAATTAGTTAAACAAAGGTTGTTTGGTCTTTTTACTTGAGGAAATTTTTGATAGTAAACCTACTTAACCTAGAGTCCGTCACTATTATATAAGAAGAGTATTTTAAAAGGTATGAATGGAAAATGAAGTGTTGTGACTTTTATGAAGAGTGGTGACTTTTATAAAAAGCTGCGACTTTTATGAAGAGTTGTAACTTCTATGAAAAGTCATAACTTTTATGAAATGTTATGACCTTTCTGAAGGATTGTGACCTTTCCAAAGGGTTGTGACATTTATTGTATGGAACAATAAGCACTTTTTCACACTACCCTTTGTTGTCTATTTATAGAGGGATTTCCTCTCATTTAAAGAGAACCAATTTTTTGTACTTATTCTAATATTACTAAATCTATTATTCTAAGTGTACTTTACTACCATTGACCGGTTCGCTAACACCGTGGTTATAGGTAGCAATAAGGCAGTGACTAAGATAATTCTATCTTGGGAGGATATATTCTATTAACCTCACATACTTGAGGTGAATAATTTCCCTAATGGAACACTGTGCATTCAGGGGGCTTGATTTTATTCTTTGAGAAAAATATTTTGTATAATGTTTCGAATCTATTTTTGATTCTATTTCTCTAAAGATTTTCAATTTCTAGTTTTGAAAATACACTTTAAACATTTTTGTTACTTATCAAGTTCTTCAAAGTTTTTTTTCTATGTATCTTAGGAATATAAGATGAGAAACAATCTTAAGGAAATTATTATACTTTTGGTATATTTTGTATTCTACTGTTTGAGGGAAACAAATCATGGAAGTAAAAGATTATTGCACTACTTCTCTAGAATTTGGTGCCTTGTTTAGCAAGGTCGAAGTGAGAATGCACCAGAAGAATTGTTGGTATTTCGATTAAATATTACACCAGGTAACCCTCGTATTATTTATCTAAGGAGGAAAATAGTTTAAGGTTAACACTTCTTATCATGTGTGTCTTTGGAAATAGATCTGCAAACCATGTGTTTTTTGAATGAATTTTCATTGGAAAATATTGTTGCCTTTAAAATTCCTTAGTTTGCAGAATGAGATATGCATATTTTATTTTCGTAAGACAGTATTTCAAAATGTTATAGTTGGAAGGCTATTTTAAAAGAAAACTACATCTATGTGATAATCTAAGAATATGTTTTATTCTGTTTGAAGACTAAAAAAACTCTTGTAGTTTTGTACTGTCTGAATTTTGATTGTGTCTAATTTTTGTAGACTAAAAACTTTTGTAGTTTTCTACTCTTGATAAATTAGTCTGTCCAATTGGTTTGAAGAATATGAAAACTTCACCTAATAAGTCAGTGTTGTACTTTTGGTTAATAACAAACTTCATTGTTAAATAGAAACAAATTCTACAACAGAAATTGTCTTTATTGTTAGTATTCTAAATACTAGGTGGTAAATCTAATTGTGATAGAAAATAAACTAGTGACTTAAAGTTTGTGATCTTTGTGCCTGCAATATGTGCCTATATGGAATGAACTTTGACATTGTGTAACGATTGTCAAAGATAATTGAAGCACTATAATTCTTTTCTAGAATAATATTTCTAAAAGAGGTTTCATATTGTCAATAACATTTTTATAGTATGGGAAAAAATATGTGGAAAAAATATTTCCAAATAATTAAAAAATATTTTTGAGATCATATTTAAAATGTGGGGGTTCTTTGCTTATGATAAAGATAAAATTAGACATATTGTCTCATTTAAATTTGGAGCACCAAATATAATTTCAATGATAATTTTGAATTATGTTTGACCCACAAAATTCTAGGAGTATATTTGATGTTTTGGTCGTTGAGTTTCTCTTTTACTAGTACATGGTGTGACTAGTGTGAAACTACCAATTATATATATACTTGTTCCAAATAATTGTGATCTTTTATGAAAAAGTGTCACTTAAAATGTTGTTATTTTTCATGAAAATATGTGTCTATAAAAATAAAACTATTTGTATAGACATGAATATTGTTGAATAGTTATTTTTTCATGTTTTCTAAAAGAATATTTGGATGATATTGCCTTTATTGAACCCGATGAGACTATGTTCATAGGTAGTTCTATCACAATCAAATTTAAAGTTATGGAAATGTCCTTATGAAAAGGACATTTGACAAGGTGCTGACTCTATATAATGTTTGTATCACACAAAATTGTAATAAGTAGGAACAAAATATTTGTGAGAAAAAACAACCTCACGGTGAGCTTTTTCAAACTAAATATTTTTATTTGTTCTAACTAGCTTGGGTAAATCTATTTGGGACATGTCAATTACAAAACCTTGCAAGAAAAATTGATCAACTTCGAAGTTTTGTCTAACTTTGAGTGCAATAAATAAAAATGTCAAGTTTGTGTTGAATCAAAGTATGCTAAGCATTCTTATAAATTTGTTGAAAAGAATTTTAATTCATTGAGTTGATTTACAGTGACATTTGTGATATGAATTCAACATCATCTCGTGGTTGGAAAAAGTATCTCAAACCTTTTATTGAAAACTGCGTTAGATACGGTTTTATCTAATTGCTTAATGGTAAGGAAGAAGCAATAAAAACGTCTAGGCAATATAATATTGAAGTTGAAATCCAGTTTGAAAAAAAGATAAGTGATAGGGATGGAGAGTAGAAATCTTGTTTTGCAGAAATATGATTGGAAAGTAGAATTATCCATCAAACTACTACCCTATTCACCTCAATCTAATGAAATTGCAGAATGGAAAAAAGACTGATCTTTGAAGGAAATGATGGTTACATTACTTATAAGTTCAGATTTACCAAAACAAATTGTGGAGAAGTTATTCTTACAACAAAAGGGAACAAGAAAAAGTTTTTTCGGTTCAGAAAGAAAGCAATAAAAGTTTTGTTTGTTCAGGACACAATCGATTCAATATGAGGAATAGTGGAAACAACAAAAGGAGACTGTACTTAATAAATATTTTCAGAGGCGTAGTAAATGTCAAAGGACATCTACTTCCTTCGGATATGATTTTGTAACCTATCCTATGTCTTCTCTGGGCACATCATTTTTAAAAGATGGTGTCCAAAGTGAGATTGATTCAATCTTGAGTAACCATATTGAAAGTTGATTGATCTTTCTCTTGGAAATAAATCTTTGGGTTCAAAGTGAATCTTCAGAAGGAATATGAAAGTCTATGAAACTATTGACAAATAAAGAGCAAGACTTTTGTCAAAAGCTTTAGCCAAAAACAAGGTCTTGATTTTTTCAACAAATACTCGCCAGTAACTAGAATTATATTTGTAACACCTCAGATTCGACAAAGGGCAAAAAAAATTAGCTTTCATGAAATTTGGTGCCAGGATCGACGGACGCCTCTGATGGTCTGTCATTTGATACATGAAATGTAGGTTAGGTCCATGGTTGGCACTCAGATTTTCCAAAAATATCAAGTTCCAGTTCATTTTCAACGGTTCACACGGACGGCCCGTCATTCATTCCACGAGCGGTAGATAGGTTTTGTAGGTGAGTCCTACACTTAGAAATATTTTAAGGTCGAAAGTTGAGGACCACAATTGAGACCCACGGCCCATCGATTGGATCACCGCCCATTGGTGGGTCCCTTCGTTTGAGGTCCAAAAGCTTTAGTCTCTAAACCAATTAACAGAGAGACAGGACGGTCCGCAGGTTGACCCACGGACCATAGGTCCCCACTGTTGACTTGGTCATCAGTTATTTTATCAGGGGCTTTTGAGTCTTTTTCTAATTATTTTATCCTAATATTGTGTTGTTTTACCCTTCACCAAAACCCGTATATAAGTGTTTTAACCCCCAAATTTCACAATGGAAATCATTCTCTCAAATTTACAAAAGAAGAATAAGTTTTCCTCTCAAAATATTTCTCTCTCAAGAAAGCTTGAAGAAGAAGGGATCAACCTAGGGTTTCAAGTAAAGTACTCTCCAATTCCTCCATTGAAGTTAGGCAATTGGAATTAAGGTATGATAGTTTTCATCCATGGAGTTCCAAACTTCTCCAATTTCCAAAGTTATAATTCCCCAATAGAGTTAGGGGTTTCTTCTATGTCATGGGTTTCTTTGATTAATTATGTAACACCCTAGAAAATTTTGAGCTAAAACTTGAACCATCCCTTGTTGTGAGTACGATTTTATCGAGGAATTTAAAATTTTCTTAAGTGTTAAGGGCACTAGATGTAGCACCTTGAGTTCCAAGAAGAACTAAAGAGAGTTCATTCAAGTCATTCTTAAGTTCTTCTAAGTTTTGAGTCAACTTCAAATGATTATAACCTTCACTACAGGATGAGTTAGGTGGCCCATAAGATATCAAATGAAAGATCTTCGAATTATATTTCCAACGCCACCGAGTTTTCTAAGTTTCGAGTTTGGATGAGTGAGATATTCCATTTTGAAGTCAGGCTACCCAATTAATAAAAGTTACCCAAAAATAGTGAGGGGTATTTTGGTTTTTTCCTTACCCAATCAGATTTAATTTATTTTTAGTAAGGTTTTAAGGGTCTAATATGATTAGGTTCAGTTTTATAATCCTAATATACACCTAGGGTTTTAGTTGAGAATTCAAGAAGAGAAAGGAAGAGAAAAGAGGAGAGGATCAAAGCTTTCGTCGAGGTTCTTGAGTTTTATTGCAGATTTTTGCCATGGGTTTAATCCTAAGAGGTAGGTAAGTTTTCATAGTGTTGGGTTCGTTGATCCAGACGCCAATCATGTTATTTTCTGCGTAATTTCATTCTCAAAATTTGAAGTAATTGAGTTCTTGATAAGTGTTCTTGAAGTTCATTCTAAATCTTGTTTTGTTGGGGTTTTGATGAATTCTTTAGATGAAAGTTAGTAATTTGATTGTTGTGTTGTGAAATATTTCTCATATATACATGTAAGCATGATTTTGAAAGTTTTTCTCACATGATAAGGGTTCTTAGGATTTAAAGGTCTTCTCACCTAAACTGAACCAATGTTAAGAAGTTATTCTAATGATGAGGCAAGAGGTGATTACCCATGCTCTCTAATTAAATGGCAAGAGGCGATTACCCATGCTCTCTAATTAAATGACAAGAGGCGATTACCCATGTTCCTTTAAGAGCTAATATGATTATGAATAAGAACTATTCCGTGGAAGTTAAGCTTAGAACCGAGTGGACAAGTGCGATTACCCGTATCCCATAAACTATGTGCCAACATAGGATTGTCCAGATAGACATTAGTTTGTGGATCCACATAATCTAGAATTTCATGGTCCTTACTTCGGCAAGTAGGAAAACCCATTTTCGGTGTGGGGCAGACACTGGATTCCATGATAATAACTCACATGGTCTTATATGTCAGTTGTGGCAACTTCAGAAGTAAGTTATGATGAACTAAGGTTACTTCAAAAAGTATCTCATGCATGCTTAAGATGATGACTAGGTGCATTTACCATATTTTATGTATCATGTTTTCTAACTCATTATATCATGTTTAGCTTGGTCATTCCATGTCATGAAGGTATTTCTTTTAAGTATGTTTTCAAATGTATTATGTATGTCTATCATATTTGGTGCATATTTGCACTAACACATACTCTTGCCTACATTTCCCCAAAATGTAGGGTCCGACAGTCAGGGTTCCCAGTTTCGTCACTTGAGTTCCTTGAGGAGATTCTGAGATTTGGTGAGTCCTCATTCTGCGAGGACAGACATTTATTGTTTTCAGTTTTTCTTACTTTCAGTTTTGGAACATGATGTACGGGCTATACCCAAATTCAGTCTTATGTACTAGATGGCTTGGAGACGATGTTTTAGACTTCCTCTTTGATTTTATAAAACTTTTAGACTCATAAATGTTTTCTTTTTATCTCTTTTACTCTATTTCTTGTATGATGAAAACTAAGTGGCTTGTATGGGGCCTCTCGGGGTCTTATACGCCATGTTACGCCTAGGGGCTATGTTGGGTCATGACAAACTTGGTAATCAGAGCACAAGATTTAGAAAGGTCCTATGATGTCTCATAAGCTACGCCAAGTATAGTCTTTTCCATGAGTGTGAAGCGACACACTTAGGAATGAGAGGCTATAAGATCTTTAGGAAACTCTATTTCTTTCATTACTCTAAAGTTATACGATAGAGTTTAACTCTGTAAGGTCTCTATCCTAATCCTTATCCAGTTCTCTACATGAGATGGCTACTTGAAGAGCTTATGCTAGAATGAATGTGAGGGAGAATGCGGAACAAGAAGCTTCTCCTCAAGCTCCCCAAGTTCTAATCTATCCTTTGGCCGAGCAAGTTACTAATATGGAGTTTAAGGCTGCTTTTCAAGTGTTGGCCGAAGCCAAGAACGGACAAGGCCAATAGGGAGGTTGCGGTTCCCGTGAACCCAAATGTGGGTATGGTGGCATCTAGAGTGAGGGACTTCACTAGAATGAATCCTACAGAGTTTGATGGTTCTAGGGTTGAGGAAGATCCTCAAGAGTTCATTAATGAGGTTTACAAGGTGTTGATGATCATGCAAGTGACGCCGGTTGAAAAGGCCGAGTTGGACTCTTATCAACTTAAGCGTGTTGCTCAAATATGGTTTAGCCAATGGAAAGAAAGGAGACCAGAATATGTTGGACCTCTCAATTGGGAAAAGTTCAAAGTTTCTTTCCTTTATAGGTTCATTCCCCTTAAGATGAGAAAGGCAAAGGTGCTTGAGTTCATTAACCTTCGTCAAGGAAGTATGAGTGTGAAGGAATATGCTTTAAAGTCTACACAATTGTCTAAATACTCTCCTATTATGATCATCGATCCTAGGTCAAGGATGAGTAAGTTTGTTTCAGGTATGTCCAAGATTTTGGGTAAGGAATGTCGTACCACTATACTTGTCAATGATATGGATATTTTTATTCTCATGGTTCATGCTCAACAAATAGAAGAGGATAAACTTAAGGATAACTCGAGGGAGGCAAGGAGGGCTAAGACCGGTGATGGTAACTTCTCTCATTCAAGGTCTGACGGACATGGTCGTCCTAAGTTTCGACAAAGTTTTTCCGGTCAAGGTTTCTCCAATGCTCCTTCTAGGTTCAACAAAGAGAGGGTGTCTAACACTAAGCCTTAAGGAGGATATGGTAGTGGGTCCTTATTGCCTACTTGTGCTAAGTTTGGAAGGAAGCACGATGGCAAGTGTCTAGCGAGTTCCATTGCTTGCTTTGGTTGTGGTAAGATGCACCACAAGATATGAGATTGTTCTTTTGTTGCTAAGAATGAAGGAGATAATAGTCGGTCCAAGTGTTTCGGGTTCAAATGCTTCCAAGCAAAACAGATTTTATGCACTTCAGACTCGGCATGAGCAAGAGGGTTCTCCCGATGTGGTTGCCTGTATGTTGAAAGTCTTTTAACTTGATGTTTATGATCTACTTGATACCAGTGCTTCCTTGTCTTTTGTGACACCATATGTGGCTATGAGATTTGATATTCTGCAGATGTGTTGTTAAATCGTTTTTACGTCTTTACTCATGTTGGTGATACTATTGTGGCTAAGAGGATATATAGAAAGTGTCCCGTCTCCTTGTCCTATAGAGTTACTCTTGTTGACTTGGTCGAGCTTGATATGCTAGATTTTGATGTTATCCTTGGTAGGGATTGGTTGCACTCATATTATGGTTCTATTGATTGTAGAACACGTGTAGGCAAGTTTCAGTTTCCAAATTTGTGAGTCCTAAAGTGGAAAGATGGAAATTATATGCCTAAGGGTCAGTTTGTCGCTTGTCTTAAAGCTAGAAAAATGATTTCTAAGGGTTGCATAAACCATATACTTAGGGTAAGGGATGTAGATCTTGAAACCCCTACTCTTGAGTGGATCCCGTGGTTAATGAGTTTCCAGAAGTGTTCCAAGATGATTTACCCGGTATTCCTCCCAAAAGGGAGATAGACTTCGGTATTGACCTTCTCCCAGATACACAACCTATCTCTATTACTCCTTATTGTTTGGCTCCGGGAGAACTAAATGAATTGAAAGAACAATTGAAAGATTTGTTGGATAAGGATTTCATCCGACCAAGTATATCTCCATAGTGTGCTTTAGTCTTGTTTGTTAGAAATAAATATGGTTCACTTCGTATGTGTATTGACTATCAGCAATTGAACAAGGTTACCGTTAAGAATAAATATCCACTCCCTAGGATAGATGATTTGTTTGACCAACTTCAAAGAGCAAGTTACTTTTCCAAGATTGACCTTCGGTCGGGTTATCACCAATTGAGGGTGAAAGAAGATGACTTTTCGAACTCGTTATGGTCATTATGAGTTTTTTGTAATGTCATTCGGCTTGACGAATGCACCGGCGTCATTTATGGATTTGATGAATAGGGTGTTTAGACAATACCTTGACATGTTTGTTATTCTATTCAATGATGATATATATTGTCTTATTCAAGAATTTAGGGTGAACATATTAATCATTTGAGGATTGTTTTGCAAATTCTCAAGGACCAACAACTCTCTGCGAAGTTTAGCAAATGTGAATTTGTGTTAAGGTCTGTGGCTTTTCTTGACCATATTGTTTCAAGTAAGGGTATTGAGGTGGATCCTAAGAAGATGGACCCGGTTAAGAGTTAGCCTAGACCTCTATCCCTTTCTGACATTAGATGTTTCTCAGGTTTGGTTGGTTACTACAGAAGGTTTGTTGAGTGGTGGTTTTCTTCGATTGTCTCTTTTTGAACAACATTTACACAAAATAAGGCTAAGTTCATATGGTCCAAAGCATTTGAAAAGAGTTTTCAAGAATTGAAAGATAGACTTACTTCCGCTCTGGTGTTGACCTTACTGAAATGGACGGATTGATTTGTTATTTATTGTGATGCCACGAGAATTGGGCTAGGATGTGTGCTCATGCAAAATGGGAAAGTTATTGCCTATCCTTCGCAGAAACTTAAGATTCATGAGAAGAATTATCCTACCCATGACCTTGAACTAGCGGCGGTTTTTATTGCCTTAAATATTTCGAGACATTATTTGTATGTAGTCCATGTAGATATTTTTACCGACCACAAGAGTTTGCACTATGTGTTTAATTAGAAGGGTCTAAATCTTTGCCAAAGAAGGTGGCTTAAGTTATTGAAGGATTATGATGTGAGTTTTCTCTATCACACCGCAAACGCGAACATAGTGGCCGATGCTCTTAGAAGACTATCTATGGGAAGTATTAACCATATTAAGGATGGTAAAAAGGAGTTGGTCTGAGATGTTCATAGATTGGCCCGGTTGGGTGTTCAGTTTGTAGACTCTACCAAGGGTGGTGTTACGGTTCACAATGGTTCAGAATTGTCTATTGTGGCAAATGTGAAACTCAAGTAAGATCGTGATCCTACTTTGGTTGAATTAAAGAAAGCGGTGCTTAAAAAGTTTGTAGAGGCTTTCTCCTAAGGGGAAGAAAGAGTACTTAGATATCAAGGTTGTTTGTGTGTTCCTAATATTGATGGCTTGAGAGAACGGAATTTATCAAAACATCATAGTTCCCGATATTCCATTCACCCGGGAGACACCAATATGTACCGTGATTTGCGGGAGATCAATTGGTGGAATGGGATGAATAAGAATATTGCGAAATTTGTGGCTAAGTGTCCTAATTGTCAACAAGTGGAAGTTGAGTATCAAAAACTAGGAGGTTTGTCCCAAGACATTAGCATTCCTACATGGAAGTGGGAATATTTGAATATGGACTTCGCCATTGGCCTTCCTCGCACCCGGGGATGACACGACTTGATTTGGGTTATAGTAGATTAAATGACGAAATCGGCTCATTTCATTCCCGTCAAGGTTTCTTATTTGGCGAAGGATTATGCTAATTTGTACTTGAGGGAAATGGTAAAGTTGCATGGATTGCCTCTATCCCTTATCTCCGATCGTCATACCCAATTCACTTCTCAGTTTTGGAAATCCTTCCAAAAGGGTGTTGGTAACCGTGTTAAACTTAGCACGGCCTTTCATCCTCAAACCGATGGGAAAGCGGAGCGCACTATCCAAACTTTTCTTCTACCCCTACTCTAGCTTAAGGTATTGATATTCCTCATGGTCAACTCTTTTGGTGTCATATTTCTTATAAATTCCCATGATTTCCTCATCTATGCATGTTCATGAAAAAACTGAAGTTTTGAGAAAATGAGTCAACTTGATTGATTACCACATGTTTATGTGCATTTGAGTATGAGTTGCATAAAGACTTCATGATATGATGTTTTGAATATTTATCTTGGAGTTGATGTTTCCTCCTCTTATATGTGTATTTATTTAATATCATGCACGTTGGGTTGTTAGATTTAGTTTCTACCTTCCTTATGATGTCTTGATTCTCATTCAAGAATGAATGATCCCAAGGGGGAGATAATGTAACACCTCGGATTCGAGAAAGGGTAAAAATATTCATCTTTCAAGGAATCTGGTTCTAGGACTGACGGATGCCACCGACGGTCCGTCATTTGATGCACGGACCGTAAGTTAGGTATGTGGTTGGCAGTCAGTGAAACGACCCCAAAAATGCCCGAAAATGTGCTTCGGAAACACCTATAATTGTAAATTCCATATATCTCAAAATCCGTGCATGATTTCGGAAATTCGACTTCATATTCTTATTCAGGGGGTCAAATTGAGTGGGAAATG
>JAJOOO010027909.1:0-13762 GCA_029582685.1 Solanum piurae
ATATTATTTATAGCTAAATTGCTCGCCTTTAGCCTATTCAATTATTTGGTGTCGCCCTTCGGGCTATTGTGGTTAGTTGTTGAGTTATGAACTGCCTATGGGGCCTATGATGTTGTCTAATAGGATTATATTATTGCCTAAGACGTATATGTGTTGCCCACGGGGATATATTGATGTCAAAGAGTGTTATGTGTTGCCTACGAGGCTATTTTGACGCCAAAGAGGGATATGTTATGCCTACAGGGATATGTTGATGCAAAAGAGGGCTATGTTGATGCAAAAGAGGGCTATGTGCACCCCACGGAGCTATGATGTTGCCTAAGAGGTCTATGTGTTGCCTACGGGGTTATATCATTGCCAAAAGGTCTATGTGACTTCTTACAAAGACAAGGGGCTATCGATAAGGGTATGTAGATTGATTTGGCACCTTCTGGGCTTATGGGGGCCTAGGTAGGTGGTATGTTGTTTGTACCTACCGAGCTTATAGGAGCTTGGTTAGGTTGTTGTTTGATCATTTTTGTATTTTTAGATTCAGTAGTGGGTTAGCATGATTATCTAAATTTTGATTTCCTTACCTGATTGTTTTTGGTATATTATGATACTTGCTCATGTAGTCTATAGCCTTTCATACTCTGTACATTATTTTGTACTGACGTCCCATTGCCTGGGGGAGCTGCATTCATGTATGCAGGTCCCGACAGACGACCCAGTAGACCTCCTCAGCAGCAGGATTGACTTTTATCCGGTTGGCTAGCCCCTTTCCTCTGGATCTGCCAGAGTTATGAGGTTTGTTAGATTTTGTTGTATATATTTTTATGGGTAGGCTGGGGCCCTATCCCACCAATCTTTACTACTCTTAGAGGCTTGCAGACTAGTGTGTGGGGTGTATAGCTACGTTATGTCCATGCTGGCCTAGTTTGTTTGTTTGCTGAAGCTTATGAGTTGTTTGATGTATTGTCTTGATATATACCTGCTTTCAGCTTTGGTATACAGATCATGGTGGCCTCGACGGTCCAATCAGGACTTCTGTGCTAGTTGGCTATTTCTTTATATGAACTCTTGGGAGTAGCTGTTTCTTTTATAAATCTGTTGACAAGGGCCTTATCGGCCGAGGGCTTAGTTTTAAGCCGAGACATACTTATTTGTTTTATAGATTGTGTGTTGCTTCCATGCCCTTGTAGTAAATGGTTCAGCAGGGTCGGCTCGGGCTTGAATTCTGGCATTAGGAGCCATTTACGCCCCTTGAGTTTGGGGTGTGACAAACTTGTTATCAGAGCAACGTCGTATCCTAGGTAGTCTGCAAGCCATGTATAGTAGAGTCTTGTTTATAAATGTGTTGTGCACCACATTCAATAAGCAAGAAGCTTTCGGCATATTAGAATGACTATCTTTCTTTTGTGCACCTCGTGCTATAGAGCGGTGTCTTAAGGGTTGAGGTTTCTGGTTTATAATTGATATTTATATGCAGATAGAGATGGCTAAGACCACAGGTGGAGGTAGCCCATTGTGAGACCCAGGGGGAGACATCTTCTAAGCCCCCTATAGCTTCTCCACCGCTTTAGGAGACTCTGAGGGCTACATGACCCCCGATTCCACCAGGAGTACCACCTCTAGTTCCTCTTATTCCATCTGACCAGGATTTCAAGAGTGCAGTATGAATGTTAGCATAGTTAGTAGATGCACAACGCCAGCCAGTTGCATCAGATGTTGCCAGACCTTCTGAAGGGCCCGAAAGTTCAAGAGTTCATGAATTTCTTGCCTTGAATCCTTCTTAGTTTACAGGGACAGATTCCTGAGAGGACCCTCAACACTTTGTGGATCAGCTTCATAGGATCTTCAGAGTCATGCATGCCTCAGCGACTGAGTCAGTTGAGTTAGCAGCATTTCGATTGCGTGATCTTTCAGTATTGTGGTACGAAAGTTGGGAGAGATCTAGGGTAAAAGATGCATCTCTACCCATTTGGGATAGCTTTATAGAAGCTTTCATAGATCATTATTTGCCTCGAGAGATTAGGGATGGCCGGGTGAACCAGTTACTTAACCTCCGATAGGGCAGCATGAGTTTCCGAGAGTACGGGCTGAGATTTGATTCATTGGCTAGATATGCACCAGCATTTGTTGATACGATGCATGACCGGGTGCATAGATTTTTGGGAGATCTTGACTCAGACTATATCGACGCTTGTTCTACCGCTGCACTAAATGATAATATGGATATCTTGCGAATTCAGGCCTTTGCACAACGCATAGAGGATCGCTGACATCTACAGTATATGAGTGAGAGGGTCGAGAGAGAGAGACAGAAGAGGGCTAGGCCCGCTGGTTCACCAGGAAATTTTTAGGGTGGTCCCAGACCCCGATGTTCTAGTAGGCCACCTAGACCTCCACCACAACAGTTCCAGGGTAGTAGATTTGATCGTTAGGGAAAGTCAGACCCAGGTGAGGGTTCACAAGCATCAGGCTCTCAGCAACAGAGGGGTTCAGGCCAGGCTAGGACAACACCGCCGCGTTGCGCTACTTACGGTAGGCTGCATTTTGGGAGGTGCAGGCAGGGTTCCATAGGTTGTTATTCTTGTGGACAGCAGGGGCATGGGTGCAGGAACTTCCCGACCATAGGTCATGGTGGTATAGGTCAGTCGATCGGGTCAGTAGTAAGTTCCTCCTCATCAGCACAGTCTACAGGGCGTAGGCCCTAAACTTCAGCAGGTAGAGGCAGAGATGGAGGCAGAGAGGGAGCATCTAGTTCTGGTAGTGGCTAGAATCGTACATATTCACTAGCCGGCCCATAGGACTCAGAGTCATCACCAGATGTTGTGACAGGTGCATTAATTGTTTGCTCCCATTGTGTTTATGCTTTGATAGATCCTGGATCTACTGTATCTTATGTTACCTCATTTATTGCGGGGAAGTTATGTATATTAGCAGAGTCATTAGATCGACCTTTTATTTTATCTATACTAGTTGGTGAGTATATTATTGCCAGGAGAGTCTATCGAGGTTGCACGGTAAAAATTATCGATTGTCAGGACTTTGTAGACCTGGTAGAATTAGAGATGGTCGATTTCGACGTCATTATGGGTATGGACTGGTTAGCCTCTTGTCATGCTAATTTTGAGTGTTGGACAAAAATTGTTAGATTCCACTTTCCAGGAGAGACAGTTCTGGAATGGAAAAGGCGATACAGCAACGTCAAAAGGTAGGTTTATTCCCTATCTTAAGGCAAGGAGGATGATTACTAAGGGTTGTATTTATCATCTTGTTCGCGTTCATGATATAGATGCAGAACCACCGACTCTTCAGTCTATTCCGGTAGTTAATGAGTTTCTAGATGTATTTCCAGACGAGCTTCCTAGTATCCATCCAGAATGGGAAATTAATTTTGCTATCGATATGTTTCCAAGTACACAACCCATATCTATCCCTCCTTATAGAATGGCTCCTGCTGAGCTGAAGGAGTTGAAAGATCAGCTGAAAGATTTTCTTGATAAAGGCTTTATCAAGCCCAGTGCTTCAGCGTGGGTGCATAAGTATTATTTGTGAGAAAAAAGGATGGCTCGCTGAGGATGTGTATCGATTATCGACAGCTGAACAAGGCTATTATAAAGAATATGTGTCCCCTTCCGAGGATCGATGACTTGTTTGATCAACTACAAGGTGCTAAGTACTTCTCGAAGATTGATTTCAGATCAAGATACCATCAAATACGAGTTCGGGAGAAAGATATGCCAAAGACAGCTTTTGGAACTAGATATGGGCATTTTAAGTTTTTGGTTATGTCTTTTGGATTGACCAATTCCCCAGCAGTGTTTATAGACCTGATGAATAGTATATTCAGGCCATATCTTGATACGTTTATGGTTATATTTATTGAAGATATTTTGGTCTATTTGCATTCAAAAGTTGAGCATGCAGATCATTTGTGTGCAGTCTTTCAGGTTCTTCGAGAGCAAGAACTTTACGCAAACTTCTCTAAGTGTGAGTTCTGGTTGAGCTCTGTGGCTTTCCTAGGCCATACTGTATCAGATGCAGGCATTATAGTTGATACACAAAAGATTGAGGTCATAAAGACTTGGCCCAGACCCATGACTCTGACTGAGGTTCGTAGTTTCTTAGGATTAGTTGGGTACTACAGAAGGTTTGTAGAGGGGTTTTCTTCACTTTCAGCACCATTAACGAAGCTGACTCAAAACGTAACTAAGTTCCAGTGGACTGAGGCTTGCAAGCATAGTTTCTAGGAGCTGAAGGAAAGGTTGATATCAGCACTAGTTCTAGCATTGCTAGAGGGTTCAAAGGGCTATGCGGTGTACTGCGATGCTTCTGGTGTTGGGTTGGGACATGTTCTAATGCAACATGGTAAGGTTATCGCATATCCTTCAAGGCATTTGAGAAACCATGAGAAGAACTATCCAACCCACGATTTAGAGTTGGCTACAGTTGCGCATGCATTAAAGATTTGGAGACACTATTTGTATACCGTTCATGTGGACATCTTCACAGATCATAACAACCTTCAATATATCTTTAGACAGAAGGATTTAAATCTGCGACAGCGTCTATGACTTGAGTTACTGAAAGACTACGACGTGGATATTTTATATCATCCACGAAAGGTGAATACGGTAGCCGATGCCCTCAGTCAAAAATCTATGGGCAGTTTATCCTATTTAGGTGTTGAGAAACATGAGCTAGTGCGAGAGCTTCATCAGTTAGCTAGCTTGGGAGTTAGATTGCTAGAGGTAGACGATAGTGGGGTCACAATTCAGTACACAGCCATATCATCTCTAGTCGTGGATGTAAAAGCACGGCAATAGGAGGATCCTAACTTAGAATAGCTCAGAACCAAGGCTCAGGATCAGCAATCTTTAGCATTTGATATAGCAGGAGATGGAGTCCTCAAATATAGCAGTCGATTATGTGTTCCACATGTTACAGGGCTTCGATATCATATTATGAAAGAGGCACATCATTCTCATTATTCTATTCACCCTGGTTCAACGAAGATGTACCATGATATTAAGGAGATCTATTGGTGGCACGGGATAAAGAAGAATGTTGCTGAGTTTGTGGCACACTGTCCTAACTGCCAAAAGGTGAAGGTTGAGCACCAAAAGCCCACTGGGCTAGTCCAGGAGATAGTCATTCTTTTGTGGAAATGGGAAGCAATTAATATGGACTTTATTACAGGGTTACCTCGATCGCGTCGTAAGTTTGACTCTATTTGGGTAATTGTTCACAGACTAACAAAATCTGCCCACTTCTTACCAGGACTACTTTCACAGCTGAAGATTATGCAGGGCTTTACATCCGAGAGATTGTTAGGTTGCACGGCGTCCCAATATCTATTATCTCAGATAGAGGAGCCCAATTTACCGCTAACTTTTGGAAGTCTTTCCATAAAGGATTAGGGACGCAAGTTAATCTCAGTACCGCCTTTCACCCTCAGACAGATGGCCAAGCTGAACGCATCATTTTAACACTTGAGGACATGATACGTGCATGCATGCTGGACTTTAATGGAAGTTGGGATGACCACTTACCTCTTATTGAGTTTGCATACAACAATAGTTATCATTCCAGCATCGGAATGGCACCTTATGAGGCTTTGTATGAGCGAAAATATAGATCCCCCAGTGGATGGTTTGAGGTAGGTGAGTCAGGGTTGATTGGACCTGATTTAGTACAGCAGATAGTGGAGCAGGTTAAGATCATTTGGGAGAGGTTGCTAGCAGCTCAAAGCCGACAGAAGTCATACTCAGATATGCGACGAAGGGACTTAGAGTTTTGTGTCGATGATTGGATATTATCAAAAGTATCGCCTATGAATGGTGTTATGAGATTTGGCAAGAAAGGAAAGCTTAGTACAAGATTCATTGGGCCATGTCGGATCCTTCGGAGGGTAGGACGAGTGGCTTATGAGTTAGAATTGCCTTCGGGGATAGAATCTTTTCATCCAGTTTTCATGTATCGATGCTATGGAAGTGCGTAAGAGACCCTTCTCGGGTTGTCCCAGTTGAGGATGTTCAGATCACAGAGGAGTTGTCCTACGATAAAACTCTGGTTTCCATATTAGATCGACAGGTCTATGAATTACCAACCACAGAGGTGCCTTCGGTTAAAGTATTGTGGAGAAAAAATAACAGAGAAGAAGTGACCTGGGAGGCTAAGGATGGCATGAGGTCCAAATATCCTCACTTGTTTCATACCCCAGGGTGGTGGCATATCAGTTTATATTAGTGTAGTGGGGATAGGATACCTATCTTATTTTTTATATTATTGCTTATTATTATGGTTGGTGTCGTTGTATTTTGCTTGCACTGTTATTGCGGAGCTATAGTGCTTAGCTATTTATGTCGTCCTCTGAGATGCCTAAGTTAGAATTTATGCGTTTCAGGTTCCTGGATAGTCACATTTACAAAGGATACTCTGCCTAAATTTTGGAAACTCCTAAGGACTTAACTGCGTGACTCAGATTTTTCATTCGAGACGAATGTTTCTAAGGGGGGGAGGATGTAACACCCCAACTTTTCGAAACGTCTAAATTAACTTGTACCTTCATGGAAAGACAAAGAGGATGAGTAATTAATTAAGAATGATGTGGTATGTCATATTTTAAGTGTTCAAGAGTTGTATCTCATGTTTCAAAGTTAGGTAAGTCGCAAAATAAAAGTTGGTGAAAGTTATCGTAAGTTCTTTTTTAAAGATTTCTCTGAAATTTGTGTCAAATGTCTCGGAGGTTTTCTCCCAATATATAAAGAGTTATGGGGCACACGACCTATCGAATCGAAGGTCTACAAGTCTAATTTTCAATGCATCAAACCGTTTGTTCATATGACTTCAGAATAGAGAGATATTCACGTTTTTGTGAGACTGCGCAAGCAGGCACGTGAGGTGGGTCCCCTAGGTCGGTGGAACCTTATAAGATAGCATCTTCTTCATTTTTTCTTCATTCCAGCTCGTAAGAAACCCACAAAAATTAGAGAATTACTCCTCAAATCATCCTTGTGTGTTCATGATCTCTTCTTGGCTCCTTATCAAAAATTGCCCTACGTCGCGAGCTCGTCATTTTGGTATAATTTTCAAGGTGAACTGAACGGTGTAGCTCTGTGGAGGTTGTAGCAACATGGTTTTTTTTAGTGTTTTGATTTATTCAAGTGTTCTGGGCATGTAAAAAAAGGTAGGAACCATCTTTTTATCATTTTATGGATACCTTAGGTCTTGGATAGTAATTTACGATAGGAATCCATATCGATTATCGAATTGTCGTAGTAATTATTATCCTTAATTACAGATTGATTTTTTATTTTATTTTTTAGTGTTGTAGTGGTGCAGACAGAGGTATTTTCAACCTAAATTATAAAGGAAAATGTATGTTAAGTCTATTCCCTTTGTTCGGCTTGTTTCCTTAGAGCTTGGGAGTGATATAATAGGGTAGTTAATGTTAGTGATCTTGTAGATGTAATTGTGAGTGGTTGATTGATTGAGTGGTTATAAACCCTCACTGTAGGGACTCATAATCTGTTAAGAACGACCCTAAGTTAGGAACGACTTGGAAGCTATATATATATATATATATATTGTTTATAGCTAAATTGTTCGCCCTTAGCCTATTCAATTGTTTGTTGTCGCCCTTCGGGCTATTGTGGTTAGTTATTGAGCTATAAACTGCCTATGGGGGCTATGATGTTGTCTTATAGGAATATTTTATTGCCTAAGAGGGATATGTGTTGCCCACGGGGATATATTGATGTCAAAGAGTGTTATGTGTTTACTACAAGGTAATTTTGGCGCTAACGAGGGCTATGTGTTGCCTACAGGGCTATGTTGATGCAAAAAAGGGCTATGTGCACCCCACAGAGCTATGATGTTGCCTAAGAGGGATATGCGCTGCATACGGGGCTATATCGTTGCCAAAAGGTCTATGTGACTTCTTACAAAGACAGGGGGCTACCGATAGGGGTATGTAGATTGATTTGGCACCTTCTGGGCTTGTGGGGGCCTAGGTAGGTGGTATGTTGTTTGTACCTACCGAGCTTATGGGAGCTTGGTTAGGTTGTTGTTTGATCATTTTTGTATTTTTAGATTCAGTAGTGGGTTAGCATGATTATCTAAATTTTGATTTCCTTACCTGATTGTTTTTGGTATATTATGATACTTGCTCATTTAGTCTATAGCCTTTCATACTCTGTACATTATTTTGTACTGACGTCCCATTGCCTGGGGGAGCTGTATTCATGTATGCAGGTCCCGACAGATGACCCAGTAGACCTCCTCAGCAGCAGGATTGACTTTTATTCGGTTGGCTAGCCTCTTTCCTCTAGAGCTGCCAGAGTTATGAGGTTTGTTAGCTTTTGTTGTATATATTTTTATGGGTAGGCTGGGGGCCTATCCCGCCAATCTTTACTACTCTTAGAGGCTTGCAGACTAGTGTGTGGGGTGTATAGCTACGTTATGTCCATGCTGGCCTAGTTTGTTGGTTTGCTGAAACTTGTGAGCTATTTTATGTATTGTCTTGATATAAACCTGCTTTCAGCTTTGGTATAGAGATCATGGTGGCCTCGACTGTCCAATCAGGACTTCTGTGCTAGTTGGCTATTTCTTTATATGAACTCTTGGGAGTAGCTGTTTATTTTATAAATCTGTTGACAGTGGCCTTGTCGGCCGAGGGCATAGTTTTAAGTCGAGATATACTTGTTTGTTTTCTTGATTGCGTGTGGCTGCCATGCTCTAGTAGCAAATGGTTCAGGAGGGTCGACTCGGGCCTGAGTTCTGGCATTAGGAGCTAGTTGCGCCCTTTGAGTTTGGGGCGTGACAATTTTAAAATGTCAAAACATTTTTTTTAAATATGTAATGTAAGAGAAATAGAGTCAAAGGTATGTATATACAATGAATATAACATCATATAAAAAAATTAATGCAAATATATAGACCAACTCGGAGAGATGCCTCATGAATCTGATGTTTGAGTACAACCTTAGTGAAATTTCTGAGGGCTTTTCTTAAAAAATTTGCCCCTATTTAAGCTTTAACAATCTGCGGTATTCAATATTGTAGCAATTGTCTCCTTTGTGAAATTTTTGGAGACCTCCTCAATAATTTTTTACCTCAGTTTCTATTTTGAAATAATTAAAAACTTACGGGAAACATGACCGAGCCGTTGTGGAGCCTACATATCCCGTTGAAGCGGGAATCAGATCAAACATAGTTCCAACAGAGTGTGACTTGAATAGAGATTGGACTCAAATTATGAATGCTCTATTGATAGGTGACTAAAAGTAGGCTTTATTTGAAAGTGGACCGGTGACCCGAGTTGGACAAACTGCGAGGTGAAGACAATAAACGGAGTTGGACAACCACGAACCAACAACTCATTTACTACTCCAAAAAATAGAGTATCTTTCTGACCGTTCTTTTCCAAAAACATTCTATTTGTCGTTTGACAAAAGTCATGTCATGATAAAATAACAATGTATTTATAATTAAACAAATAATGAATACATAATAAATACAACTTACAAATAATCAATAAAATATACAAGAATAGTGTATAACACAATAAAAGAAAAGCCTCCTCAATTTGAAAAAATAAATCTATAATGGTTAGAACCTCTATAGTCCCCAGCATTGTCGTCATTTTGTTGACATTCCTTAAGACGCAACGTCGTGGTGACAAAAAAAAAATCAAAATTTAAAGAAAAAATAGTTCTAAAAGGGAAAAAGAATATTTTTAAAAGGGAATCACCACCTAATTTTAGGAAAAACTAGGAAATCAATTAATTAATTAACAAAAATATCTACAAAACCAATAGATTTTATGTAAAGGTTCAAATGATTTCGAAAAAAAGGTATTAGACATCCTTCAAAATCCACAGTTGTGAATCCCAACTGAATTCATTTCTTTCAAATTGAGGAGGAGATAAAGAAAAATATGGTCCAAGTATAATAAACATGTAATATACACAAATCATAAAGTAAAATAATAATATAAGAATCGTCCTAGAGTTTGCCTAACTTCAATATATACAAAATAATGAATCAAAAATATTATTCGAACTTCATTCAAATAGCTTCAATGAAAAGTAATTATGTGTACTTGTAAAGACACGTAGTAAAAGTGTTAGTAATAAATAAATAAATATGAATAAAAATAAATGAATCAAATAATAACTTAAAAATAAAAATCCGTCTTATGAACATTAGAGGCCTTGGAAATCGACGGTAATTTAGTCATCGACCAATTTTAACATACAATTTATAATAACTTAAACTAAATTTTCATTGTTTACAATAGGGAAGACCTCGAAAACCGACTGACGGATTTTTTCATTGTCCAATTTTAATTTGTATCTAAATACATTTGATAATATAATAAAGAAACAACATAACAAAATATCATTCTAAAAACAATGAACAATAACAGATATAAGGTAGTAACTTGGATCACTTAAAAATACAAAACAATTGGAACATAATAAGTACGCCCTCCGTTTCAAAAAGAATGACCTCTTTCCTTTTTTGGTAACATTTTAATTTTAGTTTTCCATGTGGCATGTTTAAAGCCACAAGATTGAAGGACAATTTAGTACATTTGACATAACTTTAATTTAGGACCACAAGATTCGAAAGTCTTCTTTATTTTCTAAAACTCTGTGTCAAGTCAAATCAGGTCACTATTTTTAAAACGGAGGGAGTAACATTAAATAGTGAATGATTCAACAACAAATCAATGAAATACAAGAACTAAAATAGTAAAAAAAAAAATAACAAAACAACATTACATTGAAAAACAACCAAAATAGAACTAACAGTAATAAAAATATTTACAATAAGAGATAAAAAAAACAGAGCAACAATGACAACAAACTAAATGGCCACAAAATTAGTCAAAATAAAGCAACACTATATGAAAATGCACGGTGAAACTAAAGCCCAAACAAGAGGAACAATAGAAAGCCCAAGATATTTTGTCAAAATAAAAAAAATAATAAGGAACAAAATGTCAAATAATTCAAACAATAATAACAAAAATATCATACAATAACCCAAAAAAGCACAGAAGGTATACAAATATATATAAACACAAAATGGAGAAGGGTCACCAGAGGGAAGCATTTTCCAGCCGAATCTAAGGATGTCAGTTGCTATTAGTGGTTTCTGCTTGGACCTCACTAGAAATAAAGTTGGTGTCGCTGGTTTGGAGTTTAGAGCTCACGTTAGTATGGGGTTTTGGGTACTCTGATACGCTAAGGCTTTAGCTCGTTTCTCCGGCATCATGTGTTTGTTGGAGATGAGGGTGAAGAGGTGTGTTGAGCAGTTTGGTGGAGTGGATTGCTGGTTCGTTATCGGAAAAAAAAGGAAAAAGGGTTTTGGGGTGGTGGCTTGGCTGGTCTGGAACAGAGAAATGGATTGTTTGAGTGTTGTTATGTTCTGGTTGTAACCAGAGATTAGGAAAAATGGTGGAGGTCAAGATGTTGGCCGGAGAAGAAGGAAAAAGATGGGTGGTTTGTCTTGCATCTATGGGTTTTGGTGGTGGTGGGACTAGAGAAAAATATAAAATTCGGAAAAAATAATAATTTTCACCACCTCTTGCTTTGGAACCAAATAAAAACTTATATAGAAAAATTTAAAACCACCTTTGTACAATACCATGGCCCTAAAACCGTAGGTCAAGACCACTGGTTAATAAAATATTTGTATAAGTAAATCTTATCTAAGTTTAAATATATTTCTGAACTGTGCTAAAAGATACCAAAATGAATGTTAGCAAATGTAACAAATAAAATAAATATAAACAAATATAATGAATGTAACCAATGGCTTGTAAAAAATGTAATCTGATAAAAAAAATGGTGATTTAATTAAACTAAAAAAATATTTTGAACATATTCAACCGACTGTGACCAAACAAATGTAAACAAAATTCACCGATAAAAATCCTAATATTTTGAGAAATAAGGAGAATTATCAATAAATTACATTAAAATTTCAAAACATGTCTTTCGACTATTTAATGAATAACATATTTAAAAGGGGTAAGTCATCCACGACCCCTTAAAGTTGTCCACATGATTCGTTTAAACACCTCAACTAAATCTTGTACCTATTGAGCACCTATACCTCTTAAAATTGATACATATTTGACACTTTTTTTACAATTAGCCCAAAATATGAGATGTGTGTAATACACTTGATGTGACATGACAAATTGACGAATTAAATGATGACATGTGTAATTTAAATCTAAAAATGTATTTAAAAAATGAAATTCTAAAAAATAACTATTTTAGTCTTTTTTTTTTTAAAAAAAAAAACTAACTAAAAGATTGAAAATGATTTTTCTAAAAAAGCCACCTACATACCCACGCCACCCGTCCTCTTCGTCAAATCATGTACTATCACTTTCCCCGGCGGTATCGTGCGATCACAATGAGTAAGCCTTGCCTCTTCGCCCCGAGTAGTATGACATGGTTGCACACCCAAGCTACAAATTAATTCCTCTTTCAACCGAATAGCATCAAAAGTTTTAACTCATTCCATTCATTTTCTTTCCATTACTAATCATTTATTACAATTATATGAAAAATAATTAACTTTTGCCAGAAAAAAATGTTATGTTCATCGGGAAAATGGAGTTATGCCAGAAAATATGAAACTTAGATCTATGTAATAACTAAAAAATGAAAGAAGGAAAAAACCAAAAAGAGTTGGAGAGAGTGAGAGAAAGAAAGAGAGAGGTGGAAGGAGTGTGGGTGAAGGAGATGATGAAAAGAGGGGTTGTGGGGAAGAAGACGACTATTCTTCTTCTTTTTTCATTTCTTCTTGTTAATTAATTTTAAAAAATATTAGCAGTATAAGTTGGAAAATAAATAAAAAATAAAAAATAAAAAATCAATTGTTTAACGCGCGGAGTGTGGAACACACTTTTTTAGCCATGTCAGCATTTTGTGTTTAATAGGAATGACTTTTGAACAAATAAGGTGTTCAATGTACAAGCCTTAATTGAGGTGTCTGAGTGAAATATGCGGACAACTTTGAGTGGCTGTGGATGACTTATGTAACACCCCGTATCTGAACCAGACCAAAAATGCAGATTTTGAGAAGTTGCAGGTGCAACTTACGGTCACCATCCACGGACCGTAGGTCAGACCACGGCCCGTGCTGGTGGTCCGTGGTTCACCGCTGCAACTCCTCCCCAAACCAGCTCAGAAAAATTGGCTAAGTCTCAACCCACGGTCCGTCGATCAGACCACAGACCGTAGTCTGTGTCCGTGGATCAAGACCCCCTTTACCTAGCCTCTGACATGAACTACGGTCGACCAGCACGGACCGTCATTCGATCCACGGTCCGTAGGTCAGACCGTAGGTAAGGGTCAACAGCCAGTTAGCTGAAAATTATTGATCGGTCAACTTCAGATGCTCATAACTTTTAGCACAGAAGGAATTATGTGTGCCATGACCTATGATATGATAGATAATTGAATCCTCTTTCCAACGCCACCAAGTTTGCTAAAATCCGATCTCCGAGTAAAATGTTATGCTCGTTTTAGTGAAGGCCTGTCGAGCAGGCTTGACTTACGGACCCAACCTACGGACCGTCGATTGATATACGGCTCGTAGGTCCAGTCCGTCGGTCACTCCGACAGCAATTAAGTTAGGGGTCTTTTGGTCTTTTCCTATTTCGTTTAACCCCTAAGATACGTCGTTTAGACCCTAAATCATGAGATTTTAGTCAGTTTAAACCTAGAAACATAACTAGAACTTACCT
>JAJOOO010027910.1:0-15064 GCA_029582685.1 Solanum piurae
AAAAAAAGACAAACCGACCCCAAACAAAACCGACATAATATATATATATATATATATATATATATATATATAATTTTATTTTATTTATAATCTACTTTGTTAATATATTTTTAGTTACTTTATAGTTTTCAATGTTTAGATATATTATTTCAAATTTGGACTTGTAAATTTTGTAATATTTTATTTATTTTGTATTAAGATCGAAAGTTACAATTATATTGTTATAGTTTTTCAAATTCGGAGTTAACAATTTACTTTGTAAATATTTTCTTTTGTATTCAGTTTGACTGTAGCCTTTAATCTTATTAATTTAACATAATAAATGTTGATATTTCAATAAGAGTATTTTGTACTCATGTGAATTTTACGGTCTTTTCGAAGATTTCTATTCATTTAACATTTTTAAAGTTTAGCTTATGACACAGGTAAGTGAAAATATATTTGATCTCTTTTTCAAATACCGTATAGTTTTATAAAAAAAAAAAATTGAAAAAACCTCGGAAAGAACCGACTAAAGCCGAAACCGAAAAACTTGACTTTATTTGGTTTGATTTGGTTTTTAGATTTAATAAACTGATATAATTGATTTAGTTTTTTGTTAATGAAAAACCAAACCAAACCAAACCGACCTATGTATACCCCTACTTGGCATAAATCTCTGAAGACCTCACCACGTAAATTCTCATGGTGTTTTTTGATGGCTAGCTCGTTCAAAAAGAACCTTTTAAAACACGGATTATTATAATCAGAGGCAGAATTAAGATTTAAAAATCGTTGCTGACCGTAACGAACTTGACTCTGCCCCAAAAAGGGTGGGAAGACCTTTGACCTGGGCTGGGGAGGGATTGGGGTCGTTTTTCTTTTTGACTTTAGTCAGTAACAAGGCTCGAAGACCTCCCGGCTGGATTTGAAATGGATTAGGTAGGGCATCCGGGGTATCACTATCTTAACATAGGCACCAACTAAACTTCCAAAGATGACTAGGGAATAGTATCATGTCCGATTGATCACTAGTGATGTAAGCAATGGCGAAAAGATAACCATATATTACTATAGATCAAATATGAGTTCTAAGCTAATATTTTGATTTAAACTTTATTGAAACAGTTGAGAGTGAGTATTTGATATCTTCAACTAAATCCTCTATACTCCAGAGTCCAGAGCAACTTCAGCAGAGAAATCCAAAACTCATTTGAGGTCAAATTGCAAAAATGCTCGAATCTCTTCATGCTACTGTTGAATAGTTTTGAGAAAAAAACAAGAGTTGCTGTTAATAATGCAGAAGATGTTGTTGAGCTCAAGATTGGAGAAACAATCAAAGGTTCAAGCTGGAAAGTTGGAATAGCACGTATAGTTTTACGCAACAACTTGCTAGTTGTTGAAAAGATCGAAACAACAAATAAAGATCCTAAGCACAAGTACTCATGATACTGATGATGATCAAATGTGAGAGATAGAGCAAGCAGGGAAAGAAAAAGCTTATAAAGCAAATCACTTGAGCAAAAGACTGATGTATTAATATAGGCTATGTAAAATTGGACAAGATTCCGAATAACTCGCATTCATTCTTTATCCTGTAACAAATTGTTGATCATATTCACTAATGGAACAGTTCCCTTTGTCATTATCTCTAATCTACAAGTATTTGAAGCATGAGAGAATAGAGACAGCCCAAAAACTATGAGTTCAGGTAGAAACAATCGAGACGATAAGAAGCCATGCCAATAACGAGGTTCTAAGTCGAAGAATGCATCAAAGAACCTTCTTGTAGCAGGTAAATCAAGCTTCAGAAGAATATCCATACCGAAGCAGAAAAACTCTCTTTGACGTCTCCTCTCTATAGGCCACAAATCTTTCCAAACACCTGTGGATAATTCATTACCCGAATGACTTCTTTCACAACCGAGGTATTGAATTATGGCATTGGCAACAACAGGAGCTGCAGCTAGTGTCCTTGCTACCATATAACCGGTGGATGGATGAACCATACCAGCTGTACCACCAATTCCAACGACTCTCTGAGGTAATACTGGAAGTGGACCACCCATTGGTATTAGACAATGTTCATCTTCTTCAATGCTCTTCACTTTTATCCCCAAGTGGTTTAAACGAGCCACCATTCGTTCTTGAATATCTTCTATACGCAAACCAGGACGAGCTACGAGTGAGGTTTCTTCAAGAAATATCCTGTTGGATGAAAATGGCATTGCATAAAGAAAAGTTGGTATTCTACTATTTCTCTCCTTGAGATCAGCATTGTTCTTCAAATGAGAATCTCGCCAATCCATGAAAACCATCTTGTTTACATCAAAGGGGTGCTCTTCCACTTCAGCCAAAATGCCATAAGCAACTTGATACCCGGGGTTATAAGGCTTATCATACTGAACAAGAGATCTAGAGAAGCCAGTTGCATCGAGCACCACTGTTGCCTGAATAGTAATACCATCATTGCATATCAACATGGATTTCGATTCCTCATGAATCACCTTTATAACTTTGGCTTGGTGGAATTTAACACCATTCATTATGCATTTCTGCATCATTTTCGATTTCAACTGCTTTCTGTTAACCCTTCCATAAGGTCTATTAAGATCTTTAGTCGTATTATCATCAATGTACACCGCTGCACCAGACCAGGTAGCATCTAGACAATCTAACAAGTCCATAGCCTCAAATTCATCCACCCAAACACCATAGTTATTAGGCCATATCAATTTAGGATTCGGATCAATTGAACAAACAGAGAGTCCTGCTTCAGAAACTTGCTGTGCAACAGCAAGTCCTGCAGGGCCACCACCAACAACAGCAAGATCCACAACAACCCCTTTTGAAGGGTCATACATAGGAAGCTCAAAATCAAGATTTTCCTTTTTGGTCTCAGGTACAAGCTCTAAAAGAGCACTACTACTAGCCTTAACCCAAACAGTTTTACCCAAAGTTTCACAAAACTTCCTAGAACCAAATTTCTGAGGCTTCACAGAGCTAAAGGTACTAGCTTTAACAGCAAAACCATGAAGTGGGTTCAGAAATTCAAGGTTATTTGGGGTTTTCAACAAAGTATCCATCTTTTTCCAACAGGGTAATGATTTATCTGAAGAAAACTTCAAATGGGGTCCTATAATCTTGAAATTTCAAGCTGGATTCAAGAAAGTTCCTCAATTTTCATACATAAATGAAGCAGAACATGTAAAAGAATCAAGCTTTAAACAGTTTAAAGAATTACAGAAACTAAATAGGGAACTAAGAATGAAAAGGGTATAGATATATACTAAGTATTTCTATATCTGGAAAGGAAAAAGAGTTGATTGCTCACCATGTAAACAGCAAGTGAAGAAAGAAGTTTCCATTTTCTTGTTTGTTGCATATTACTTGTGCTGAACAGTAGACTCTCCTTTGAGCACCTCAATATGTGGTCATAATATCACCATTGAAATTCTGACACATGTCTACTCTCAATTTAGCCAATAAATAAATAAATATGTGATATTTAAAGATAAAAATGGAAAGGACAATTATTTAGGTCCAAGGTATTTCTCTTTCCAATAGTGTACCAATTATAAAAAAAGAATCATTTTTAATTTTATTTTTTATATTACTTCATTCGTCCCATTTTATATGAGGTAGTTTGACTCGGCACGGAGTTTAAGAAAGAGAAAAGACTTTTAAAACTTGTGGTTCAAAATGAATGATAGAAATTTTTGTGGCTGTAAATCATTTCATTAAGAGTAAAATATATATTTTATAGTTAAATTGTTACTTTTAATATAGAAATGTGTTATTCTTTTTGGGACTGACTAAAAAGAAAAGTAAGTCACATAAATTGGGACAGAAGGAGTAAATCAAAATCATACAAATAAATTAAAATAAATGAGCTACTAGTGTTAGACGATTTTATACTTTATTTGAATGAATACAATATTTAGATAAACTACGTCATTATTCATCATTATATAATGTTACACATTAACAACTTAAAAGAATAACAAAACTAGTTTAAAACTCTCATAAAAAGGTTAAATAAATATGAGAAAACATAAAAGAAGAGGGTAACCATAAAATTAGTATAACATAAAATTTAACAATATGATACCATATCAATAACATAAAGTTTTAAAAGAACAAAATATAGAAAAGTCGAGCTCACCTAACATTATAGTTAAAGAAACATTATATTATTACTGTGAGTCAATATACTTTTGTGTGTTTGGTCTTGGTTGGCTTTGTTGCGTGTAGATAAACATGGGAAGCTCTAGTACCAGCAGTAAAGACGATTTCTCAGTGTTGGTGCTGGCATCGGATCTTGGTATTGATGCCCGACCCTTTTTGGCCCATCAAGAACCTGAAGACAGCTGGTATGATTGCACTTCTGACCCTCCTCCTTCTGAGGAACAAGATTTTGCTCATCTTGATTCACTGCAGTTCTTACGCCTTGAATCTGGATCTGACAAATTGGGTAATCGGATCTTTCGTATTGTTGGAAAATACTTTCCGGGTAATTTCTCAAAACCCCATATAAGTTATCTTAAGTATACTTAAATATTACTGACCAATTTTGATAATTACTACTCTATGATGCTCTGTTTCAAGATTATTGTTTTCTCTTTGTTCAGTTTTATGAGGAATTTACTAATTTAAAGTGGGATGTTAAGAATTTGTAATAGTTGAGTAGTGGCTGCATAAAATTATGTATGTTGTGTAATAGTTGTGTATGTGTGTTTTAGCTTCTGTAGAGCTACAATGGTGTACCTATATTGGTGTGAATATGTTCAATAGTTGTGTGAAAGCTTAAAAATTGAGTCTTTAGGTGATATGGTTATCTGGGCTTCACTTTGATGTTCTCTACTGGCTTTCTCAACTGTTGGTTTGTGCTTGAATTTTTTTGAGTTGTTGTTAACCTGCTTGGTTGTTGTAATGAGATATTACTCTGTGTTCCATTTTTATGATGCTGTTAATTTGGGAAGTTGAAATTCATACGAAAGATGGATGCTTTTCCCTTGGATTCTTTACTCCTTTGATCATTTTGAGATGGATAGGTGGTTATTAAAGTGGGATATAAAGAATACTAGCAAATACATTAAGTAATGGCTGCATAAAATTAAGTAGGTGGTTGTCTACTTTTTCTTTTTCTTTTTTTGTTGTTGGTGTGTTTTTGCTTCTGTTCAGCTCGAATGGTGTACCTGTATTGGTGTGTCTAAGCTCAGTATTAGGTTAAAAGCTCAGTAATAGTTGTGTATGTGTGTTTTAGCTTCTGTAGAGTAACACTGGTGTACCTGTATTGGCGTGACTATGTTCAATAGTTGTGTGAAGGCTTAAAAATCGAGTCTTTAGGTGATATGGTTATCTGGGCTTCACTTCGATGGTCTCTACTGGCTTTCTGTACTGTTGTTTGGTGTTTGTAATTTTGTGAGTTGTAATGAAACATTACACTTTCTGTTTGTAATATTTGGGAAGTCAAAAGTCATATGAAAGTTGGATGCTTTGCGCTTGGATTCCGAACCCCTTTGTTCGTTCTGGGATGGAGAATCATAGGTGGTTACTAAAGTGGGATGTAAAGAATATCAAATACATTAAGTAGTGGGTGCATGAAATTCAGTTGGTGATTATATACTTCTCCTTTTTCTTTTTTTTTTGGTTGTTGGTGTGTTTTAGCTTAAGTTCAGCTCAAATGGTGTACCTGCACTGGTTTGGTTTTGTTCAATATTCAGTTAAAAGCTTTAAGATGGAGTCTTTTGGTGATATGGTAATCTGGGATTCACTTTGATGGAGTCTTCTGACTATCTCAACTTTTGATTCCGTTCTTGAAACTATCTTAGTTGTTTTTTTTGTTGTAATGGAAACAAATACTAACCTGTTTGATTGGTAGTATTTCCCATGCATCTTGTGTCACTGTTTTGGTCATGTTTTTCTGTGGCGCTATTGCCGTGGAGCTTACTTTGAGTCCTTGACCTTCAGCTGTATCTAGTATCTGATAAACCTTCTCCTCAACATTGTTTGAGTTTACCATCTGTTTTGTTAGGTTTTTCTTTCTAAATAAGGCTGAATTAGTCAGTTATGATAGTCTTGATGGATGTAATCGAGTAAATGGGCTACCATGATGTTTCTGCCTTCTGCACTTGCAACCTTAAAAGAAGCTACTTAAGTATTTGAGCTCTATTTTCCTACATTCCTTTATGTCTTGCATTTGTTCCAATGTCTATTTTGATGTATTGATGGAAGAATACACGATGTAAGCCTGTGATGTCATCCCACATCTGAATTATGTATTTTCTTCAGCAGCCTATCAAGCATTTGAATGAATATCAAGTCAATCAAGTGGTGTAACTCCTTTTGAAGTTCTCTTCCTATTGCTTGAACAAATCGTAGATTCATAAGATGGGTCATCATAAAATTCAAGGGTGACCTATCAAGTAAGGAAAATGGATTCGGAGCAAATCTTTTTAGGTTATCAGTTATATCGGTGACATTTACACGGAGAAATACCATTTTAAGAATTGACTAGAATGCTTCTTGTTTGATTCTTACAGGCCTGTTTACCAGGTTATATTGCTTTAACTCTTCAAAATATCCGAAAATAGATTTCTATTGGATTCGCCTGCGTGAGTTCGTCATTGGGGTCATTTGTGATGCTACAATTGCTGCAAGGCAATAATGCTGCCTCCATTATTCTTCAATCATGTGAAAAAAAGTAGAAGCCTTGATCTTTTCTTCTCCTCATTGGTTCCTATGGCCCTCTTGCTTCAACTCCATTACATTGATTTCAGCTGTTTATTTCTTCCACACGAAAGAGCACTGACTATAACCATGAGATGATTGAATAAACAATAGTCTCAGACCATACACAGTTGGACAAATGCATATGCATGGATGGGAGACCTTTCCAAAGCGTGATGTTAACCCCTCTAAGCTAAGTTGATTAGCTTTTTGTTATTCATTGTGATGACATCTCTGTCTTGCTTCTCGGGAGATTTCGAGAATACTTGGACAAAATATTCTTTTTTAGTTGATGCAAGTTTTGATATAATCACTGTGATTAACCTTGTAAAAGAAAAGTATTTACTGTGTAGGACAAACTTTTCCCTGCAAAGAATAACTCCGTTCTTCAGAATTGAGGAATCGTTTAAACTTATTCGTGGTTGCTGTTTCATTGTCTCAAGTGATATTCCATCTCATGTTTCTTTGTTCCTGTTTCCCTTTCTATTTGTTTCTTGAAAAATAAATAAAACAACTATGTCAACAATATTTCGCAGCTCTAGTTATAAGTGCGGAACGGCTGAAAAAGTATGTCTTTAACAAAATTTGCACGGAGCTGCCTGAGGGGCCATTCTGTATTGTCTACATGCATAGTACTGTCCAGAAGGAGGATAACAACCCTGGATTGACCATCTTGAGGTGGATCTACGAAGAGCTACCTTCTGACCATAAGGACAGGCTTCAGGCTGTATACTTTGTTCATCCTGGGCTCCGGTCAAGGCTTGTTCTTGCAACCCTAGGCAGGTTTTTCCTGAGTGGAGGGTAAGTAGTTTCTTCGTTAGTTAAAAATCTGCACATGGTAATTGTAGACCTCACATTTTCCCCCTGCATGTTTAGTCGAGATTGCATGAATTTTAGTTACATTTTTTGGTTGATTAGTCGAAACCATAATCATTTGTCTTTCCATAGGACATGTACGATAGACCATAGTGCTTGCATCAATCTCCGGTCAACTCATCTTGTAGCATACCCCTGTAACATGTAAATATTTCCCTAATGCATTCAGGTTACAATGATCTTGAAACTTTTTTTGCTACTGTTATGTAGACGTTGCTTCTGGTTTCACTCTTCCTCTCTTTTAGCAGCATGTTTTTCTTTCATTTGAGAGATATGTGAAGGACATTTACTATACACTATTTTCTTTTGGTGTAGCTTGTATTGGAAAGTAAAGTATGTTAGTAGACTGCAATACCTTTGGGACGACATAAAGAAAGGAGAGCTTGAGATTCCTGAATTTGTTCAAAAGCATGATGAGATTTTAGAGCACAGGCCACTGACTGATTATGGAATTGAACCAGATCCCCTCCACTTGTCGCAGATGCCACCGTCAGCCTACTCGATTGGTAGACATGACAACGGATGGGCATCTAGACAGTACATGTCTTAGAAAAGCTGCTAGATTCTGTACAGCGTCGTAGCTTTTGTACCAACTCTTAGTGTTTTTCAGTTTAGTGATGTTTCTACAACTTATATGAACTTTGTCCTAAGCTTTCTTCTGCCCAACCTATGTATTACAATAAACTGGTATTCAATAAGTGATCTTTATCTTAAGAAACTGCTCAACTTCCTAAACTCTCCCTTTCTGTGTTTTTGTTTATGTTGCTCCTGAGTTTGCAGGTCAATAATAGAAAGTGTCAGGTAAAACATTCATATGGTTTACTCTTTGGTTCTTTAGTTGGTATTTCTACCAAGCTGATATTACTTTGGCTGAGGTCTATCGGAAACAGTCTCTCTACCTTCACAAGGTAGGGGTAAGGCTGCGTACACTCCACCCTTCCTAGACCTCACTAGTGGGACTACACTAGGTATATAAGTAGTTGTTCTAACAAACTGATAATTTGGTGACGAGGAAAATTCATGGGCCAATCTCAACATCTCCGAGTTCACCCAAGGATGCCTTTGACATCCCGAGGTCAAGGACCCATCATAGAACCCTTTTCAACAAGTAGGAAGTATTATATACCCTCTCTTAGGTTGGGTAGTCAGCGTCGGAGAAGGGCAATGACTCATTCTTAAAACCAGCTTAATGCAAATGCTAAATTGTAATCTGGTTCATACATTTATCTTTAGCCAACTTCATTTCTCCTTTATGTATATATGCCAATGCTACTAATTGAGTGTCAACATCTAGTTATGTTGTCAGTACGAAGTTCACATAGGCGTTTACTGAAGCACTTTTTATTTCTAGTTAACGCTATTATTTTATTGCGACAATTTTAAAGGGAGAAAGAGAGAAGTATGTAAATAAAGGAAAACAAAAACTGTATTATCTCAAGGATTGTTTGCACAACAACAATTCTTCAGACCTAAAAAACATACAAAGCAAATAGAAAGAAAAATAACACACCTTATTATTAACTAAATATACAGTGTGTCACATCACACATTATACTATAATTTAGTGAAAAATATAAGTATATATTACATCACTAGTTAAATACATCAACACCAAGTGGACTCATTATGAACTCCTTCATATAGGTCCAAATCCTAAATATTCAATCAAAAGCAAACTTCACATACCCAACAGCAGCATAGTGCAAATAGGCTGCAAAAAACAAAACCAAATTTCTTAAGATCACCTTTATTTGTCGCAGCAGGTAACACAATCATTTTCAAGATAACAAATCTCATATTTATATATAATAAGGGAAAAAAGACAAATATACCCCCGAACTATTGTAAATGATATGCAGATATTCTCTGTCATATTTTTGGGACATTGGTGACCTTGCTGTCCAAAAACTAGAGCATATATGTCCTTCACTCTAACGGAAAACTAAATAGAGACACGTGGCACAATCTTATCAGTCGATTCGATATTTAATAAATGCCGGGTCGGTGGATAAGATTATGACACGTGTATGTCCCTTAGTATAAAGGGTATATATGCTCTAGTTTTTAGATGACAGGGGCATCAATGTCCCAAAAGTATGACGGAGGATATCTACATACCATTTACGATAGTTCGGGGATATATTTGTCCTTTTTTCCTATAAATAATTACGCGTAAATATCTTTTTGGATGACCTAATAGTACTAAATATTCTTTATACTATCGACGTATATTAAGCTATCAAACCAATATAGTGTACAAAAAAACATGTGATGAATATCAAGAAAACTTAATTACCATCCTTCAATGAAACCCCTTTCTCCTTTTGGTTTACTTCTTGGGAAAAACTTCATCTTCTTGTTCTTCTTTCCAGTTGGTAGTGGTGTAGATTCTGTAGGATAACCTTTAAAACCAAAACACAACAAAATTAAGAAGTTACCATCGAAGAGTGATCAGTAGAACATCCTTAATTTATCAAAAAATTATATCATCTTTTTTTTTGTCATTTGATCATAGGTATTCAGAATCAACCCACACGCGTAAGCTCTATTAGAGAGATTTCGAGTTACATCCTCGTACTAATGACCCTATTAGGATTGTTTTTTTTCATTTTCAATATTCGAACACAAAACCTAAAATTAACGGTGGAGGAAGATCGAACTTTATTCATCCCTCCATAATCTTTTGTGTGTGCATATAAGATCAAATATCATGTACTACTTTCTTAAATTTATTTATATTAAATATTGAGCATGAATTCCTATAATACGTATATATTAAATATTGAACATAAATTTCTGACTCCGTTACCTGGAGGAGGTTGGTTTTGTTGAGTTTGCATATTGAAATGAACACAAGAAAAAGAAAGAAGTATATGAAGAGTACTATATACTATATGTCAAGTAAATAAAATTGATCAATGTATGTAACTATATGAAAAATACTATATGTTGAGAACTAATTGTTAGCAAATAGCCACCTATTATATATAGTTTTCAAATGGATGAAGATTAAAATTAAAGGAAATTAGAAGCCAACATATTCCATTTTTTCAAATTCATTTTTTAAAACTTTTTATTGGTGACCCCACACGTTTTTATTTGTCAAAAAGAAACGAGATCATATGGATCAAGTCGGTTTGAAAGATGAGAATTTTTTGTCACCTTTATATCACTTGTTTTGCAATAGCAATTTCTTTTTCAATAATTATTATAATGTTTGGGTCAATTTATATGCATTTTAATTTGTTTATCATATTAAATATTATTATTCTCTATTTGTATTTGTATTATTAGATAAAGTTTTGAAATTAAGTTATGTTTTTATCTCGATCAGAATTGAATTTCAATTTGTAACGATCGGTTTCCGTCGTTATAAAAAATCCAACGAGGAAACACTTTGGGTCGGAATATTTTTTGGTAGTAATTTAAAATTTCCCAACCTAGTCCAGATTTGGACGAAATCGGAATCAGTGAGGTCTAGGGAAATCTGGTAACAAATAGGAGATCTAATTATGAATTTGATTACATGAGTACATAGCTAAGACGTTAAGGAACCCATACGACTTTACGGAATTGAATTCGGGCGAGTAGAACTCCCGAAATCGATCTTAGTGTGAGAGGGTAGTTTTGAGTGTCATGGGATGAAGGTGTGTTGTTAAATGGGGGTTTGGGAATTCTTAAATTTGTTCACTGTTTCTGTGCAAGCCGCTAAGGCGGGGTTTTCCCACCAGGGCGGGGCCGCTGTAGCAGGGTGAGGACCGTTGTGGTGGGACAGACGCGACTTAAGTCGGAAATAAACCCCAAAAACGTTTTATTCTGCACTTTTCGACTTTGAGAGCTAAGGAACGACCCCAGATGTTTTCTTGACAGTATTCCACCATTCTTGAGGCTAAAGGTAAGGTTTTCACTCCCCGAATCCATTTTTTGATCCGTAGAACTTAGTTTCTTGGGTGATTATTGTTGGGGAAAGGTTTTGGAACTGTTTGGATGGTGGGAAAAGCCCTAATTTTGGATATTGGGATCATGGGTTTGATCTAGGAGTGTTGACTTTAATCCGGATAATTAGACATCATTTATTGATTCCCGTGTTATTATGATTGTTTGTAGACCAAAAACAAGCGGAAAGAATCCGGAAAGGGAAGGATCAAGTTTCTTGGGGGATTCAAGCTTTGTTCGAGGTAGGTGATGGTTGTGATTTCATGTTGTGTGATGTATGTTTGTTCTTGTTTCATTATAATACATGTATGTATGCGAATGTTGCATTATTGATCACATTATTCATAAATGAGGATGATTGAATAATTGTTTGCCATGACATCATGAGTTAATTGTATGATTATGAGAAAATACTTGTCATTGTGAGTGTGGCTTGTTGAATGGATCGTGTGTTGCGTTCCGACACATTAATTTGGATCGGTTGCCACGTTCCGGCATAAATATGGGATCGATTGCCACGTTTCAGCATAAACATTGGATAGGATACCACAAACCGATACACTAACAATTTGGGTTTGGGTTCCATGAGAGGACCATTGACTTGACATAACTGTATATCTTGAGAATGGTGAAATTGTACGTTGTGCATAAATTATGTTGATATTGTATATGTTCGGTGTATGCATGTGTTTATTATGTTGTAATAACTTATGTATGTTGCACTTAGTGGGATAGTCGCGTGATCCTACCAGTACACTGTGGTTGTGTATTGATATTGTAATTGCTCTTTCTTTGTTGAGTACAGGGCATCTTCAGGCGGCTATTGGCAGACCTCTCTTAGAAGATCAGTGATCGTTTCGAATTCAAGGGTGAGTCAGTTCTTCTGGGCTGCCATGAGTTCTCTTTCTGTTTATGTCCACATTTCGGACTTAGACTTTCTAGTTAGTTATTCGTATGTTAGTTTAGGGGTTGTACCACTTCTTGTTTAGACTTATGATTCTTGTTGGAGTTTTGGTACATTGACTTTCAGGTTCTACGCGTTACTTCCGCATTGTTTTGTTAGATTTTTGGAGTTTATGGGAACTCTATTTCTTTTCATTAGCATTTAAACCTGTTTCCGTATCTTTAAATGTCTTAATTTTGATTAAGTTGTGTAGTTCTTGGTTAACTAATTAATATTAATGGCTCTCCCACCGGAGGATTAGTGTGGGTGCTAATCACGATGGTCTGGATCGTGACATAATTTTTTTATGATTTTAATTTGCCTCATTGGTCGATTGGACACACTTACACCAATAGGAGTTTTGTATTACTATCTCCAAATTTTGTATGAATGATTTAGAAATTTTTTGTTCTACCTGCTTTCTATATATTGATGGTTGATTAAATTTATATTTACGTTGAAAAAAATTATATTTAAGTAAAATATTTTCTAGCAAAGGCAACTCCATATTTTGAGCTTAAATTCGAGATTTTTAATAAAAAATTAGAAAGTGTTTATCCTTTAACCTAACTTATGTGTTTTATATATTCTCTAGCATTGTTCATTAAGTTATCCTCAAAGAGAGATAATAATTATTTTAAAATTAGTTAATAAAATGAAAGAGGTATACAAAGTGAAAATGATCTCGAAAATTGTTTTCAACTTTACATGTTTTGATTGCTTTTATAAAGGGAAAAGAATAATTGTGTTTATATATGAAAATTTAAGAGATATAAAAAGTAAAAGAATATATTCTCAAAAATATATATGTTAAAACATCAAAAGATTCCAAAGGTAACACGGTTTTCCCTTTTTGCAAATCTTTTTTCTTTAATAACTACCTTTGCAACTTACATTTTCTCAAAGTTTATTTCAACTTTTAAGTTTGTATGTGTAGGAACACATTAATCTAAACTAATTAATCCTAATTTGATTATTCTCATAAAAGTGCGTGAAAAAAGTTTATAATTTTTGTTTAAAACTCTAGGATAACCCGCGGCTACAATCTCTGTCACGGCTCTAACTTATGCTGAGCACTTTGTGCGCACTGAGTAAACCTCCCTTTTGTGTGACAGTCAGACATGGAATGTAAACCGCACTAAGCAAGCCTATGTGACAGGCTCGACTCAAAAAATATTGAGGGGATCGATCTCGGGTCACAATTGCTTAACTAATAAGGAACTACTTAATTTGTTCCAAGTGAATGCTCGAATCTTCTGTTTGTACAATCATAATTTATTGGCAAGTCATTTTCATTGAAAATTGTGGTTGAAACACTTTGGATTTGTTTCCTTAATGAATATTTTTTCAAAAATGCATTTATTAATGGATTGTGACTTCTTATAGAATTAGTAGATGTGGAATATATTAGGGGGGGGGAATCATTTTTCTTGAATTCGAATCGTTAGTGGGTTTAATATGCAATCTAATGAGTTGAGATGGACTATATTCTCAAGTGTGAACTGATATCATCACATAATATACTGTATTCACACCTATGATAAAATGCATTATAGTTGCACATAGGTTATTTAATCTTAATTGAGATCGAGTTAAAACAGTATTTGATTTTAATTATATGTTTTTCAAGCAAAAGCTTAATTAATGTATGTCTATGTATATGAAGACATCAACTATATGTGTGTCGAACTGGATCTAATGCATACATCAACTATATGTGTGTCCAATTGGATCTAATGCATGTGCAAACCAATTGTATGTGAAGGGTATGTTATATGTATGAGGAAAGCAACACTAAAAATATATGTTGTATGTATATCATATATGATATATGTATGTTAGGTATTTGTTGAAAAGGCTCACTGCTATAAAACACATAGATACATGTAGCTTGTATGTCTGCTATAACAATATATCGTTTAAACTCATCGAGATAGATTATAAGACCTTTTCCCCTTCTTCCTTATCCATAGGATAATTTTCTCTTATGACCTTTACACCCTCCCCCCCCCCCCTAATTTGAAAATAAAGAACCAAGTTTCTTTCTGATCCATTCATTTTAGCAAATAAGAAAAATCTAGAGTATTGCCCCGTCAATTAAGAAAAATCTAGAGTATTGCCCGGTCCTGTTAGAGGCCGAAGGATCACGCCCCACAAGCACCCAACCTTCCTTTTTCTCTTCATTCGCCCTACTCATATGCTTTCAAGTTTCATCTTCAATTGGCCTTGTTGGGCTTGGTGAGACAAAACCAGTTTCCATGAATTGACACAGACATACAACTATTATATATAATTGACAATATATAGCCCAATATTAATTAGCAATTAATAGCCTAAAACAAAATTAGCACGTATTAGCCTAAAAGAAATAAAACTAATTTTTTATAGTTTTTTTCTTTTTATCATGTGTAACCAATCCGCATTAATTAAGGAGATGTGAGATTATTTTTTCTTGCTTGTTTTTAACTCCTATAATTAAGGAAGTTAGCTTTTCAATTTCTTTAAATTCTTAAACTCAACTTTATTTAACCGTCTATTTAAAAAAAATAGTAACACAATTTACAGAAACATAAAGATATATTTGATTGTAATTTTATG
>JAJOOO010027911.1:0-18868 GCA_029582685.1 Solanum piurae
ATATATAAGCCTCAATTATTTTTCCAATAGAATGTTGAAACCACATTGAATTGTGTTGAAAGTAGTAATTAAGATGGAAGAGATTATAATTAAGAAGGGAGCATGGTCTCCTGAAGAAGACCAAAAATTGAAAGATTATATTATGAGATTTGGCATTTGGAATTGGAACCTCATGCCCAAATTTGCAGGTCTCTAGCTCACCACTAATACAAATTTATTTTTTATGTTCAGTTAATTTAATTTGTATTAGCTCACCACTAATACAAATTTATATTGATTCCTTCGATCAATTTGTTGACACAACTTCATTTTGGCTTTATCTACTTAATGATGCCAATTGTATTATTTTATGAAATCACACAAGAAGAAGATTATACTAATAGATAATTATGGTCTAATCTTCAGTTACATGAGATGGATGTTTAGTTTAATTAATGAGATGAGATTATGTTACAGTGTATGAATTGGCTTTCTAACCTACGAGTTAATATATCAATGATGACAAGGACTTTAGTATGAGTTGTATGTGTATATTATATGATCCATCTATTGATACGATCGATCACGACGAATTATGAGCTATATAATACTCTTTTTGTCTCAATTTATGTGGCATAGTTCAAATTTCGAGAGTCAAACAGTTTTAGTTTGACTGTAAATTTGGACATGAAATCTTCAAGTTTTTTGAAATAAAATTTATCTATTTAAAAACTCGATAAAAGTATATAAGTCACAATATTTGTAAATATTAAAAGATATATGAAAATTGCGATAAAAAATAGACTTATTTAAATCTTAAAATCTAATATAAATTAGAATGGAGGAAGTATGTGTTTTAATGAAATGTGGTGATTGAGTCTCTATTCACTAGTTAGATGCTATAGAATAGATCATCACTTTACTACTTCTTCCTTTTCATTTTATGTGTCTAAATTTAATGTTACGAAGAGCTTTTGAAAGTAAGAATTTTCATTAAATTTTGTATACTTAAACTCTAGAGGTGTGTAAATTGTAATGTACCATAATGATCTTAAACATGATCTGTTTGTAATTAAAAAAATCAGTAAAGACAAATAATAGTATATATTCTCCTTGTTTCAATTTGTTTGTTTAGTTATTTTCTTCTTTAGTCCACTTAATTATTTTTTTTGATAACTTTTTAATTTTAACTTTTCACTAGATATGTTTATGACCACAAAATTAAAGGACTTTTCTTTTTAATTTCCCACCCGATATTCGATACTTTTATTGGCCCGACTAAATCCCTACTTTTCACTCTCCACCCCAATCATTGTTGATGATTAAAGGAAATTTTTGTGACATTCTACAAATTTTTAGTTTTAGACTATAAAATATAAAGTTTTTTTTACTATCTTAAACTCCATGTCAAGTTAAAATCAAACAAATTAATTAAAATAGAGAAAGTAGTAATTTTTAGAAATAAAATAAAACTAAAGTAAGACATATAAATTAAAACAAAAGAGTATTTAAAATTTTGGGCATGAAATAAAACTATATATATAAATATAGTACACCTGGCCGAACATGAGAGGCTGAGAGCTAAAGATAAATTTTCATGTACAAATTGAAATGTGTCACTAGATGATCATTTCCCAGCATTTTGGGAAGAAACAAAATTGAAGATAAAAGGAATAAGACTCTGAGAGGAAAGTTCCAAGTATGTTTGCTAATCTGATGGTCAAATAATCATATTTTTTTAACCAAAAGTTACTCTAATTAAAGTAAAGGCAAAACTTTAAACAATAGAACAAATGAAGCAATCTGTTTTTTTTTATTAAAGAGGAATTTGAAATTTTGATCTAATTATACTATCAATCTTAATCAATGCTTTAGAAAAAGGCTCAGTGGACATTTTTTCCCGTATGAATGAGACGACAAACAACACAAATAAATCTAACTATATGGGTGTATTCGATACAAACAAAATGTTGTTTAGAAAAATAAGTACGTTTCTTTCTTATTTTTTTGTTCTTGGTTTGTGAGCTAGAAATATTATCTCATGGTAGGGGTAGCAGGGTGGTGGGCATGGGGTTTACGAAAAGTGAGTGTGTTGAATAGCGGAAAGGACACAATCAATATAATATAAAATATTATTTGTGAAACTTGTGTTCGAAACTTGCACTGACACTACAAAAAATGTGCGCATTAGCCATGCCCAAAACCGTGGTTAAATGGTGCCTAAACCGTGGCTACAACACTTTGGCCACAGTCAGTTGGCCACGGTTGGTAGTGTGCCCATAACGGGCGTCGCGAGTATATTTGCCACGGTTTGTGCCTTCGTGGTAACATTTATGTAGCCACGGTTGGCCTATTATTTAGCCACGCTCAATTCGTAGGTAAAGTTAAATGCCTGAAAATAATATATTTGTAATTTCTAATTAGCTATGCAAGAACCGTGGCTAATAAAGAGTAGGTATTAGTATATTTTTAAATTCATTTTATAGATTAGCCACGGATGAACCGTGGCGATCGTGTACAATTATTTTTTAAAAACAAATACAATTAATTCCCTACAATAACCTGGTACTAATCCACTGATAAATGCACAAATCATTAATTACTTTAATGATCTATTCATCATATATTAAAACAAAAGGTATGTTTCATCATAAAAGATAGCAAAAAGTATGTACTGCTAATGTAATCAAAATGCAAAAAGTTGAAGCTACATCATATATATATGTATAAACTAAGAAGAATCTATGTTGAAAGTAGGCAATTCACTATCAAATTTGTCTTGTAAAAACCTATGAAGAGTTGCCAAGTGATTCTCATTTTGCGCAAGTCGTTTCTTAGTTTTCTCAAGCTTTTCCTTGGTCTCATCAAGTTTTTCTTTGGTCTCTTCATATCCGGTCAGCTTCTCTTCCAAAATTTCTACATGTTTTTCTAGGTCTTTAACACGTTGATGAGACATATTATTAGAAATACTGACATTTGCATGACTAATTGAATGTCTAGGCATCCCAAAAGCAGTTGAAGGACAAACATTACCTCCTATACCACGAACACGACCAAAATGTTCAACTCCATACACTTTTCCAATGGAGTCATTAGGATGGGCCAATATCTTTAACGGAACACCTAAAGTAGCAGCATGTTCTTGATCTTCAGGTAGATGCTCCAATATTTTATCCTACAAATTAAATAGAAGACATGAGAGAGGAATACCAACATTGTTAATAATGAATTGTCAATCAACTCATTAGCAAGTACTGCAAACTAAAGCATCTGGTGTCTTGCACTTATTAGAATCGATAAAAACATTTAAGTGGTGAAAATTTATTTAGGGGGTGTGTGGCAATGGAACTAGATGATTCTGTATATTTCCAGGAAACTATTGTGTTAAGAATCTCTAGATAAGAGTTGAACCATGTGTAGGAAAAGTTACATAAGTTATGAAAATTAAAAGTACATTCAAAACAAAACAAGAAGATATCATTTCTATACCAAGACTGTCACCAAAATAGACGAGTATTTAAAACTTACAGCTAAAATCTTCCCCGCTTCATTCACATAATTACCATTCTTTTTCAATAAAGTTGACAATACAACTTCACTTCGGCACACCGACATTTTTGACCAAACATATAACATTAATTATCTCAAGGAGCTGTCATAGTTTGGCAAAAAAGTATAGCAGCAAGTTAGCTCAAATCTGCCAAAATGCAGCAAGAGTTTGAGCCCAAATGCAGAAACAATTGGCTCAAAGACATGCAGTAATTTTGCTCAAAATATAACATCAATTTCACTCAAATTTACCCCCAAAAAAAGCAATATTTCTGCTAAAAATATGACAGCAGTTTCACTCGAATTTGACCAAAAAATAAGAGATACTTCAAGTACTAAGGAGCGAGTATTTTACGTTAATTCAACTACCATAATGCAACTTTGTTCCAATTTAATTCTTGATCGTTTTGAGGGAGAGAGAGTCCTCTCTAAAGAAAAAAGAGAGAGTACCCAGACTCCTCTTCAATACAGCTAATGCACCCTTCTAACTAAGAGAATAATTTCCCTTCCTTCAATACCACACCCATCGTTTATCAAAACATCAATGTACTTAGCATATGAACCAAACCTTTACGAACCCCGAAAATGAACAAACACCAAACAACAATAAAGAACAACATAAAAGGAAAACTGACCAAGAGGTAATTAGGAACAATGACATTGACATGATAAATATGAAAAAACAGGGGGAAAAAGGGGCAAAATCTAACGACAAATCACGTCACAATCAAGGATAACATAGAAAAGTTAGACCCTAGAAGAAACTGAAAATTCATTGATGATAACTTCATCCCCCTAAGCTCCACACTAGCAAGAACGAATTTATAAAAATTGCTCAAATTCCCTTATAGTCAAAGTTTTAGGAAGAAGAGTGTGATACCAATTTCTACAACAAAAACTAATAACTATTTGCAAACCCACAGAAAACTTATCTCTTATAGACCTAGGATATAACTACTATTTAGTGATATTTAGTAAAGAAGACAATTACAGTAAAGCTTTACATCGAGGACCATGGTTTATAGGAAACCAATTCTTAACAGTAAAGAGATGAGGGCCAAAATTTGTAGTTTCTAGAGCATCTTTAATGTACTCTGCCATCTGGGCCAGATTACCCCTCCAAAAGCTTTCTCGTGATTCACAAGACGATGCAATTCATTAAAATGTATATTTTCATTTTCAGTCACTAGCAAGCAAGACAGGCAAACATCCATACAATAGATTATGCAAAATATCTAACAAGTAAGTAGATAAATAAACTTAGATGCCAACATGTGTACTCTTTTGGAAACCCCCTTTGAAGCAGATGACTAAACACTTCAGCTCTATTGCGCATAACAGAAAATCCACATATAATACAAGGACATAAAAATTTTCCATCAATAGATGCATTTGAAATGGCAAATTCCAAAAATTGAACTACACCATTCGAGAATTCTTTCGATTTAATTGACTCTCAATCCAACTCTTGTCAATCATGTTGGAATGAAGTTGTGTAAGATACGAACAAACAAAAATAGGATAGACTCTTGCAACCTATCACAAATTTACAAAAATGAGAAGCACAATTCATCTGATTAGATAAAAGTCAAATAGAAACACAAAATTTCAAGCCCTTCAAAGAGTCAATCAACTGAAAAATAGATTATATTTTATCCAAATTCAACAAAATTATTTTCCAAATCTAAAAATCTACCAAAATTCATATAAATACACATCACTCACCTCATCAAAGTGTGTAAAATCAGAGAGAAAAAGCTGTGATTTATTTAAACTTTTCTCCACAGATTTGTCACCTCTCCCATTAGGGTAAATAAAAAATTAAAATAAACAGAAAAAAAATTGATAAGACAATCAAGGTTTGCAAAATCTGTGTACCTGAAGTCGAGGTTTCTACCTGCACCCAAATAGGCGAACGAATCGTTTTCGGCTGCCGCTATTTGTTTTTGAAGAAGACGAACTGGTTTGAGAATTTCAGGGAAGTATTGGGACGTGCTGCTACTGCTACTTTGTTTTCCTTTTTTTGGTAAATATTAAATTATTGAAATTAATGGGGGGAAATGAAAAAAAGGAGGGAGATTATACCCGCGTGATTTTACCACGATAGTTTAGCCACATTTTTTAATACGTAGGAAAAAATATATTCTAATGTTAAATTAGCCGCAGTTCACACAACCGTGGCTAAATAACTGTGGGAAATAAGCGTATTTTTGGTAGTGTGAAAAAAAGTTATTTTTCTCATTTAAAAATAAAATAATCAAACACATGAACACATCCTATATTAGTACGGATATTATGAATGAACTTCCAAGTTCTAACTATATAAGTTCTAGTCTTTTCTCGCACAAGTAAATCTTGAAAACATGAACACTATATTAAATAAAGGTATTATTTTATATATTTCAAATTGACTGGACACAAAGTTTTAAGAAATCAAGATGATTTTTAAATTTTGTAATTTTAAACTATAAATATGTATAATATACCGAATATTTTTCAAATTTTATGACTTTAAACCAGACATATAAGATGTTGAAATTGAAAAGTTGCTAATTATAAAAAAATAACACTTTTTTAAACATTTAAAAAAAAAAAAAAGTAAGACATATTGAAACCTTGAAATGATAACTCATTGGATAAGCATTTAATTAATTGGTGCACAATCAGTTGGTATTTCAAAATAAAGAAATAAAAATGGAGAAATGTCCTGGTATTTATTTTGAATAATTTACTTAGATCGTATTGGAATGGGAGAAGACCATCTACTCCCACTAACTTTACAACTTTACAATTAGTATAAATCAACAATATATTTTTATGCAAATCACAATTTATTTATTTAAAAGAAATCATAATGACTTCTGGGAAGGCACATTTTGGATTCTTTCAATCTGCATTACAGTCTTTAAATCACTGCTTTTAGCTGCTAAGGTATTGTGTACTTTGCTGCACTACACTAGTCATTAATTTCATTAAGGGGAAATGGTCTAATAGACCCTTGTACTGATATGAGTTTGTATTGTGAACCCTTCTACTTAAATCTTTATCAATTGAACTCTTAAACTTAATAAAACACAATTTATCAAGCCACTATGACCATTGATTAGGCTTATGTGACATCAATATGGTTGAGTTGGCAAAAGTGCGTGAATTCACTCTGGTTAAGGCGAGTGATATCCTATTTAAGTTTTAAAAATATTTAAAAAATTTAAAAAAAATAAAAAATAATAATAATAATAAAACTTTAGAAAAAATAACTAAAAAAAGCTTTCTTCTTCAGCCAACCGGTTCACCTCCATTTTTGGCCATCTCCATCCCTGTCCAATCCTTTTTTTTTTCTTCTTCACACTCTTGTCATCTTCTTTAGCAAATCTTCGCATTGGCACCTATAGAGAGACGACGCAGGTCAGTAGAAGAAGAACGAGGCGGGTGAGGGTGGAATTTGGTCACGACAGCGAAAAGGTTTTCCGGTCATAATACAAACGCGTACAAGTATAAGGGTCCATTAGACCATTTCGTCTTTCATTAATAAAAAAAAAAAAACTTTGAAACATGGTTATTTCTAGGTAAGTAATCTATTTTCAGAACTGACTAGTAAAAAAAGTAGTGTTTATAATTTGAATTTTATGATTCTAAATTCTACTATAATGACTTCATATATTAGTAACTGATTTCAAAATTTATTTGTTAAACATAATTTTAATACAAATATAAAGTTTGAATCAAAGTTATTGGATACGATTACCATTCCTTCCTAATTTGCTATGGTTGTGTATACCACAACACTTTGAGAAAATTCCAACTACTTTCTGTATGTGAGTACGAAAGAAACAAGTTCTTTAGTAATTATGCCAATAGTAAGTGTGAAATTAAGTAAATTAATATTTTAAAAAATTAAGTGGAAAAACCTCCTCTCACACAAAAAATATAATTGAGAAAGTCCTTACAACTCAAAACAATCTAATACTACAAATTACTAGGAATAAAATAGGACATACCCTCTAAATTTTGAGGGTATGCGCACATAAGTATACATTTTAATTTTTTTATTTTTTTATAAAAAAAACGACCTCCTAAAGTTGGTTTCTTTTGAAATAAAATTCTATAAACTTGAATCAGAAAATCTACTTCACCTAAGTCGATTAATATTTAGTAATAAAAATACCACATTGACCTTTTTATATCTCTTACGTATAAAAATACAAATTTTTTATAAGTAAAAATAAAGATCATACGGACATAAAGTGATTTTTTAAAAAAAAAATAAAAAAAATTCTCTCGTATCTTTATTAAAAAAAATGAAAAACAGATCAATATGAATTTTAATTGATCTAGATTCTGAAAAACACTGAGGTGTGGCATCTTGTTGTTTCCCAATGGAAATAGTAATAAATTTCGTCAATATTTTATTACTATATTTTCATAGAATGCCAGGAAAGGCATTGTCAAACCAGAAATTTGATTTGACGTTAAGAAAATATATTTAGGATAAATTATTTATATACACATCTTTTTTTCTCCATAATTCCCATTATTCCCTACTGTTCTAAAATTTTTCAAAATTTCTTATTTTATTCCCAAACGCTGGATACATAAATTCTAACTCCCAAAACCAACATTTATCCCTTCCTTATTTCGCTCCACAAATCTCTCTTTATTTTTAGTCACAGAATCTTGATAGTTATTTTCTCATTCACGTTAATCAGTCTCTTTTCGGTAGGTTTAGGATATTTTTAGACAAAAAAGTTTATAAAGGATATTTATGAGTCTTTTACCTATTTTTAGACAAACTTATTAGGATTCTTGTATTATTATTTGATCTTCCATTGTCTCATAATAATATTAGTTTCAATTTCACCAAAAATTCATACAGTCTAATATTTTTCTCTTTTTTATCTGGTGTTTTTAATAATCAAATTTCTTTAATGAATTGTGTTTGTTCATGTATCTAATTGATAACTTAATTCTTATTTATTGTGATACATTTATAGATACACTTTATTTCAACTTACATACATCCTTCTTTCCCAACCTTATTATATCAGATATATTATTATCAACTACAAAATGATACATTATGTAAGTTATACATATCTTTCAAGACAAACAATACAATACTTATCAATTTAAACGAGATACATAATAGTAATATATCATATACTAATTTTTTAGATATGACAGATAAATTTGAATTTATACTAAATGTATCAATTACATAGCAACTACCACACAATAATGTATCGATCTCAAATCCAACATCTTATGGGCAACAATTACTTATTTAATGTATCTAGTATAAATACAATACTTACCTAAAAGAGATACATAAATAGTAATGTATCATGCACTAATTTTTTAGATATGATACGTAAATTCAAAATTATACTAAATGTATCAATTACATAACAACTACCACACAATAATGTATCAATCTCAAATCTAACATCTTATGGACAACAATTATTTATTTAATGTATCTAGTATAAATACAATACTTATCAATTTAAACAAGATACATAAATAGTAAAATGCTAAGTAGCAAATATATTCATGATGTATCTTTTCAAACTTTTCGACAATTTTGAATCAAAATTGAAAGGATCTTCAATAAACTAGGAAAAAAAAATTTGAATCTCAAAATTTTCAACAATTTTGAATCAAAATTTAAAGGATCTTCGCTGAATTGGGAGAAGAAAGAATCTTGAATCTCAATTTTTTTGATAATCTTGAATCAAAATTGAAAGGATTTTCGATGAACTTGAAGATTCTAAAGGATATCGTTTGTCCAACAACAATTCCATCACTTTTGTATCCTTCATAACTCACATCGCTTACCCAAAAATTCGACAATTTTTTTTGAATCAAATCTGAAAGATTTCTTCGTTGAACGAGGGGAACAATTTGAAATTTGAAATTTCTTCGTTCTATTAGGATTTGCCTCTGTATGATTGAGAGTAAGAAGATACATAAGCGTAATTTATGGGATTTAATTAATTTTCAGATTTTATTCCCTTTTTAGAGCAACAGAAAGGTTTTTCTTGTATTAAAATTAATGTATTCGGGTGGTGAATTAATGTATCTACATGGTGACTTATGTATTCGGAAGGTATAAATTTTAAGAGATTATTGTAACTAAAAAAAAGTAGGAATAAGATGTAATTTACTCTTTACACTATGGATATAGGTAAGTTATACTATATTTTTTGCCAACTTTGACGTTAAGTACTTGATTTGGATTAGAAATGTAAAACAAAAAATAAGTCCAAATAAAGCATATAAAAAACAAAAATAAATCCAAATAAAAGCATAGTATGTATACCTTTTGTAGTTTTATAATGATCGTATTCTCGAGGAACAATACAATTCTCAACATTCTTTTCGTAGGGAGGAAAAATAAGTCATTATATTGCATCTGTGCTTATAGCTTCCAAATTCCACTTATTTCTTGTTTGGTAAGAGAGGTCACTTTGAGTTAATATCTTAGATGGTCATTCAATTATCTACTTTTCTCTCAGAAAGTCACTCAACTTTGTATTTTAACTCAAAAATCACTCAACTATCCACTTTTCTCTCAGAAAGTCACTCAACTTTGAATTTTAACTCAAAAGTCACTCAACTATCAATTATTTTCTCAAAAAGTCACTCAACTTATTTAATTGATATTTTAATTAAAATTTGCTGATATATTTTTTATTTAAAATCCAAATATAAAAATAAAATAAAAAATATACTAGTTAAACCATTTAGTGACCCGACTCACTTGACCCAACCCGTTAAAAAAATAATATTGACCCATTTTATTTTACCCATTCTCCTACCTTATTCCCTCTCTTCTCGGACTCTTTCTCCTTCTCTCCTTTGCGTTTTCTTCTTCTTCTGGTTCTCCATTGATGCCTCCTCTTCCTCTTTTATCTATAAAGTTTGATAAAAATCCTATAGATGTTTTATACAAAATTATAATGTAATAATTAGTTCCTATAGGTTTTAATTATGATCCATTTCTCCTTTAATTCTTCAATTTCAAGTTCTATATTATGTAGGAAACTAAAGAAATCTGGTTTTAAAAAGTCAAATTAAAAGAATCTTATTAAGCTTGTGAATCTAACATGAAGAATGAATGTGCAGAGAGAAGAGAGTTTACATAGAGAAGAGAAATGGTTACTTCATTGATAAGAAACTCAGTATGTAATACATATATATATATACAAGTATGTGAATGACTAACTGTAACTGATCCTAACTAACTATGAAGCTAATTGTAATTAGTTGTAACTAACTCTGTGATGTGACGTGTAACTAACTAACAATAATGCTTAATTATAACAACTATGAATACAATCTTCACTAAGGTACATTGACCCAACTCCTTTACACCCCCCTTCAAGCTAGGAGCTATGAAAATATTTTTCATCCCTAGCTTGGACATCAAATGGTAATGAGGACTGTTGCCAAGAGCCTTAGTCATAATATCAGCAGGTTGGTCTGCTGAAGGTATGTGAGTAGTGACAATTAAATCAGCCTGAATCTTTTCCCTAACAAAATGACAATCGATGTCAATATGTTTAGTCCTCTCATGGAAGACTGAATTTGCCGCAATCTGAAGAGCTGAAGTACTGTCTAATTGAAGTGATACATGCAATAATATGCAGACTCCAAGTTCCTGAAACAAACCAACCAGCCAAACCACTTCAGCCATAGTCGAAGACATAGCTCTATACTCGGCTTCTGCTGAACTTCGAGACATTGTGGGCTGTTTCTTAGATTTCCACGAAATAGGAGACTATCCATGTTGTATCATATATCCAGTAATTGACCTTCTACTGTTAATAGAAGATCCCCAGTCTGCATCACAGTAAACTGTCAAAGCATTGCTAGCAGTTGAAGACATCATAACTCCCAGTCTTGGTGCTGACTTCAAGTACCTCACAAGCCTAAGTGCAGCATCCATGTGTGACCTCTTAGGAGAATGCATAAATTGGCTCAGACACTGTACACTAAAAAAGATGTATGGTCGAGTAGTTGTAAGATACAATAGCCTTCCAACCAGTCTTTGGTAGCTAGTAGGATCATCTAATGGTGGATCGGTGTGTGTAGAGGGTATATGAGCATCAAATTCTGTAGAAGTAAGTTTCAAAACTGGTTTGGCACCTACCAACCCTATATCTGCGATAAGCTGCATAGTATATTTCCTTTGGTGTATTAGAATGCCTGTTTTACTTCTTGCAAATTCCAAGCCCAAAAAATATCTAAGCTCACCTAATTCTTTTATCTTGAAAGCATGCTGCAAAACTTCCTTAGTTTCATGTATCATAATGGGATCATTCCCTGTAAGCAACATATCATCAACATAAATGAGGACTATCACCAATTTGTCATTCTTTCTCTTGGTAAACAAAGAGTAATCCCTAGTACTATGTTGGAAGCCAGAAGCAGTCAAAGTAGTGGTAAGCTTGATATTCCACTGCCTTGAAGCCTGCTTGAGCCAATAGAGTGACTTCAATAGCTTGCACACCTGAGTACCATTATGTTTACTGTTAAAACCAGCAGGAAGACTCATGTACACCTCCTCAAATATATCTCCCTGTAAAAAAGCATTGCAAACATCCATCTGATGAATGTTCCAATGCTGAATAGCTGCAATAGAGATAACAGCCCTAACAGTAGCCATTTTGACCACAGGAGAAAAGGTCTCCTGGTAATCAAAACCCTCATGTTGGTTGTATCATTTTTCCTTGAACCTTTCCACTGTGCCATCTGCATTGTATTTGATTTTGTACACCCATCTACATCCAATGGCCTTCTTCCCTTTTGGTAACTCCACTAACTCCCAAGTCTTGTTATCCTCTAAAGCTTGAATTTCACATTGCATGGCCTCAACCCATCTTGCATCCTTAGTAGCAGAAGAGTAATTGGGAGGTTCTGATTCAATGGAAAACTTGGACACAAAACTCTGATATTTAGGGGATAAGCCTGTGTAGTTGACAACATAAGCAATAGGATATAAACATCTAGTGGAACTAGTTGTGGTCACATAATCCTTATGCCAGATAGGAGGCTTGACACCTCTAGTGGACCTCCTTATAGTAGGAACTGCAGCATCTACTGGTAAATAATGAGTGTCTAAAGAAGCTTCCCTAGAACTAAGTGCAGGAACAATAACATTGGAAGGAACTACAATAGGAGCATCAGGAAGAGCAACTAAATCTTTAAAAGCAAACATGTTGGAATTGGAACTGTGCTGAGCAGCTTTGCTTCATTGAAAAGGAAATACCTCTTCCTTGAACATGACATCTTTACTGATGAAAAAGGTCATATTTTCCAAATCATACAATTTATAGCCCTGTTGGGTTACACCATATCCTACCAAAATAGCCTTCACAACTCTTGGACTGAATTTGTCATGTTTGGGGAGAATTGTGGCAAAACATAAACATTCTATGATTCTCATATGACCAAAAGAGGGTGGTTTACCATACAATCTCTCATAGGGAGAAACACCAGCCAACACAGTCGAAGGGATTCTATTCAAAACATTTACAACAGACTCAATGCATAGGCCCCAAAATCTATCAGGAAAGCTTGCTTGGAATTTGATTGTCATTGCAGTTTCAAGAATATGTGTATGCCTCATTTATACTGCACCATTTTGTTGAGGTGTGTAAGGACAAGAACTCTCATGAATGACACCATGAAGTTGAAAGAAAGCATTGCAGTTATTATTAAAGAATTCAGCACCATTGTCAGATCTTACTCTTTTTATTTTTGTATCAAACTGGTTCTCAATTTTAGTAAAGAAATTCTTAAGTATAGTAATCACATCAGATTTTAGTCTCATAAGAAAAGTCCAAGTCCACCTTGAATAATCATCCACAATAGTTAAAAAATATCTCATTCCATCAAAAGTTTCTGTTTTATAAGGCCCCCAAACATCCATGTGTAACAGTTGAAAAATACATGTAGATTTGTTAATACTAAGTGGAAATGGTAACCTGGTTTGTCTAGCAAGTGGACAGACTTCACATGTTGGTAAACAATACTTATTGCCTAGTTTATGAAAAATAGGAATTATCCTAAGTACACTCATAGGAACATAACACAACCTCTTGTGCCAAATAGCAGGATCAACAGTCTGAGCTACAGCCAAACACCTCAGTGTTATCTTGTCCTCCTCTTGTGTCTGTGAACAGATGGTACAAAGGCCATTTTCTTCCTTACTAGTGTCCCTCACCTTCCTAGACAAGAGGTCCTGAAAAACACAATATTGTGGATAAAAGGTAACATAACAGTTTAAATCCTTAGTCACCTGAGAGACTGACATAAGGTTACACTGAAAATCAGGCACGCACAATACTTTTCTAAGAACATCACCTCCACCAATGTGACAATCTCCAATGTGTGTCACTTTGGCTGAGTCACCAGTAGGTAGCTGAACATAACCTGCATTGTCTAATGACCCTTTATGGTTTAAGAAATGAGAATCACCAATCATGTGATGAGATGCACCAGTATCAACAATCAATTTCATAGTATTACCTTGATGCAGAGAGAGGTTACCTGCCATATTTGCAGTACCATGAGAGTCATGAATGGTGGTTTGATCCTACATTTTGAGCAATTGTTGATGCTGCACAGGTGTAAACATAGGCACCATAGGTTGGGAGGGATATTGATACTGCTGAAAGTGTTGAAAAGAGGCTTGAGGTGGTGAATAACATGCTTGATAAGGAGGAGGTCCATGGTCCTGTGACTGTACAAGTCCAGAATCATATGTTGAATTACCAACTATAACTCCATCTCTCTTACCTTTGTAGTGAGGAGGATAACCAATGAGCCTATAACAATCTACTTTGAGATGTCTAGTCTTGTGACAGAAATCACATTTTAGCAGCTTAAGACAATTGACTTTCATATGACCTTCCATATGACAAAAATCACGAAAAGCATTTGGATTATAGGTCATCTTTGGTTTCTGAATTCCAGGCCTGGCAGTAAACATTGTTGTAGGGGAAAAACTCTCAGGAAGCACCCTACTAGATCCAGCTACCAATTTTTGACTCTCATCTTGATTAATCATGGCATAAGCCTGATTAACAGTAGGAAGTTGAGGCATTAACAATATTTGACTCTTAGCCTGACTATAATTATCATTAAGTCGCATTAAAACATCCTCTGAAACTGTAGGTGCTCAAAAAAATCCTTAGACTTAGAACAATTGCAAGAAGATGGAGGCATTATGGAATCATATTCATCCCATAAATCCTTCAGTTTGGAATAGTATACAAAAACAGAAGAAACACCTTGAACAAGAGTGAATATCTCTTTACGTAACTGAAAAATGCGAGAACTGCTAATTTTGTTGAACCTCTCCTTCAGATCTTCCCAAATCAAGTAAGCATCTGAACAAAACAGTACACCACTATGTAGATCTTTACTTACATTGCATAAGATCCACGAAACCACAATTGCATTGCATCGATCCCATAACTGACTCAAGTTTCCTGGAAATTGATCACGCTTGACAACGCCATTGATAAACCCAATTTTGTTCTTCCCAAGAATGGCTAATTGCATAGCTTTGCTCCACAGAGTATAGTTGTCAGTTCCGGTAAGCATAATTCCAACATTAAGTGATCCTGGTGCATCTGACGGATACAAATACAGAGGATGTAAGTGATCAATGGTTGCAGTAACCAGAGGATTCCCCAATTGAGTCGTTTCAGCTACATTAGGAGCCATTGAAGACGAAATTTGGAGCTTAAATCTGAACTAATCTGAACTAAATCACTCAAATTTGATGTTGTAAACAAAAGCTAGCTCTCGATCTACTCTCGATCCTTGCTCTGATACCATATTAAGCTTGTGAATCTAACATGAAGAATGAATGTGTAGAGAGAAGAGAGTTTACAGAGAGAAGAGAAATGGTTACTTCATTGATAAGAAACTCAGTATGTAATACATGTATATATACAAGTATGTGAATGACTAACTGTAACTGATCCTAACTAACTATGAAGCTAATTGTAATTAGTTGTAACTAACTCTGTGGTGTGACGTGTAACTAACTAACAATAATGCTTAATTATAACAACTATGAATACAATCTTCACTAAGGTACATTGACACATTTACCCAACTCCTTTACAAATCTGATAATCAGAATAAAAATATGTGCTTTGGCCATATTCAACTCTTAACTTGTAATAATTTGCTTTTTGGTTGGAAGAATCATATGAACCAGAATCTCCATAAAACCTTAAGTAATTAAACTTTTTTTTACATGTCTCTCTTCATACCACATTCACCTCTTTTTAGTGTTGTGAGAATTATTTGCTGAGGAAGATGTAATCAAAGGGACTCCTTAGTTTCCGAACAAATATTCGTATATCGAAACAATACTCTAAAATACAAATAGAAATAAATATGTGCCAGTTCGAACCCATGCATTAGATTCCTTTAATTTCATATACTAGAAATTGAGATACCTAATTAAAACTCAACTAAAAGAAGAAGAAAAGGCAGCAATGGAGAACCAGCAAAAAAAAAAAACAGAGGAGAAAGAGTCCGAGAAGAGAGTGGAATAAGGTAGGAGAATGGGTAAAATAAAATGGGTCAATATTATATTTTTATCGGGTCGGGTCAAGTGAGGCTGGTCACTAAATGTTTTAAATGGTTTTTTTAAAAAAAAATTGGATTTTAAATAAAAAAACTATATATCAGCAAATTTTAATTAAAATATCAATTAAATAGGTTGAGTGACTTTCTAAGAAAACAATTGATAGTTGAGTGACTTTTGAGTTAAAATTCAAAGTTGAGTGACTTTCTGAGAGAAGAGTGGATAGTTGAGTGATTTTTGAGTTAAAATACAAAGTTGAGTGACTTTCTGAGAGAAGAGTAGATAGTTGAGTGACCATCTGAGATATTAACTCGTCACTTTTGGGCCTATAGCATTTGTATTATTTCCTTTTTATTTATTAATGCCTTTTGGGGATTTTAATTATTTTTTAAAAAAAAGTTCTATGCTTCTTAGTCCGGAGTAATTTATCAAAATAAATTCCTTATTTTAAATACTAATCGCAGTTTCTAGTATCAATAATAATTTTGAAAACGTTATTTCTTTTGTTTCTGTTTTTTTTAATTATTTAATTAATTAGCTTCTGAACATATATACAATGACCACTAATATAATAACTTATACATATAAATAAAATTACTTTTTTTAAAAATTAGATTATTTTTTTTGCTATTTCCTGAAAAAGATATATTAGTATAAAATATTAAACAATTTGGCATGTTGTAGTTGTTTACCAGAAAAACGATACAATAAAATTCATATTGGATCAAGGATACGCGTCTTAGCTTAACTCGTTAGATTTAATTATTATTAATTGAATATTGTGATGATAGAAACCAAAAGATGATATAACGACAACAAAGTAAATAATAAAAGAGATCATCATATGAAGCTTTGGGGTCTTCGATGATGTAGATGAGAACGGAATTCGGTGTTGCCAAATTCCGATTGGAGAACGATTCAACGAAATAAATGTTACTCCATAAGACAAAAACTATTGTATTTCTTGAAATTAGAATGAATCATACAACTGTATAATACTATTTCTTTTTGTTATTTTTTTTCTGTATTATTTTTATTTTATCGAATGTTCGAAGGGACAAAAGTAGTGAATGAGGTAAAATACCAATTCTATTTCGAAGAAATGCGCAGTCAATTTGATTATACAAATACTAGTGTTTGATGATAGATTAGTAAAAATGTGGTCAAATCCCAAATTAAGATAAGAGAAGTCATTGAGGTCGTTCAATGTAGCTCGTGCTATATAAATACTATAATAGTAGTGTTTATTATAATACTGTTTATAATAATAATAATAATAATAATGATAATTATGATTGATTGCAACGTTATGATATACTTTCCTAAGAATATTAGCTGGACCTCACTTGTTTAATTTTTAAGTTTTTCTTTGTCAGTTTTTCTTGACTTAATCTTCTCCTTTATTTGATTTTAATATAATATAATATTTATTTTCTCTAGGCATACGTCAGCAAAATGACATCAGCGCTCTTTGTCATTCTCACAATCTGTGCTTCTTCCTATAAGCGAGTCAGATAAATATTTAAAGTTTATTTTAAGTGTCAATTTTAAACAATTTACATTATTAAATTTCTTATATATAATGAAATAGCGTCATATAAATTGAGGTAATAAAATAATATTTTATTTTATTTATTTGACAACTTCTGCGGGTTGTTTTTACGTGCCCAGAGAAATTTAGAATTTCTAATTCTTGAGGAGTCCTTCAAGCATTCATGATCAACCATAGCAAGTGGATTAATTCAAAAAACAGAAGCAAGTGGATTAGATGTATTACCTATAAGATTATTATTATTTAGTGTAGTTTTTTACGAAAACGTGTTAGTATCTAACTTCCACGCATATAGAAATATAAACTACATATAGCACCATGTACATCTTTAATTAGATTAGCAAGTGGAACTAGGCATTTTAGTTTGACCACTGCTGCATTAAAAATAATTTTTTGAGGCAATTAATACACATATTATCAATAAGGAGTGATAATTTTTTTTATTGATATTAATTAATTTTCATTAAATTTAGTGTTGCTATAGGTTTTAGAGATATTAACGGAGTGTTAATTGCCTCTTAAAATATATATTTAGTGATAATTAAATTATTATCGTTAATTAATTATCATTAAAGATTATTTTTTTATGTTGTGCACAACTGCATAGTAAAATGATCCAAAATTGTTCATCATCTGATCAGATAGACACATTCTTTCTTTCATTCTATTTTTCTCCCTTTCTACTTCTTCTTCTTATCATACTTTAAAAGTGGTGGTTCTTCAACTACCACCAAACCAATCAAAACTTGCCACGTGGCGCTAATTAATATTTCTTTCTTTTATATAATATTTTCTTCATACTTTAGAAGTGGTGGTTCTTCAACTACCACCAAACCAACTTTAGAAGTGGTGGTTCTTCAACTACCACCAAACCAATCAAAACTTGCCACGTGGCACTAATTAATATTTCTTTCTTTTATATAATATTTTCTATTTCTACTTTCTATTTCTTTCTATTAATATTTCTTTCTTTTATATAATATTTTCTATTTTTACTTTCTATTTCTTTCTATTATATTCTATTTTCTATTCTACTTCTATCTATTTTTTTTATTCGCATAAAATGAGTTAGATGATAAATATATGTACGCTATTTGAAAATGACGAAAAAAATATTATAAATCACAATAGTTAACAATTGTAAAAAAATTAAAATAGATATAAAAAAAATCAAC
>JAJOOO010027912.1:0-18074 GCA_029582685.1 Solanum piurae
TATAACTGGCTCATTAGGAAACTGGAACCTAACTACTCGAGTTCTACAATCAACTAAGGCATAACAGACATGAAGCCAATGCATACCTAGAAGAACATCAAACTCCACCATACCTAGATCAACTAAGTCAGTCATGATGTCCTTGTGATTGACAAAAATTACACAATCACGATGATCTCTCTCACCTAGAATACACTTACCAACAAGTGTGGAAACATTGAAGGGACCAAGAAGTTTCTCATGAAGAATATTGAAATTCATAACAATATACAGAGTCACCAACGACAGACTCGCACCTGGATCAAATAATGCATATACATAAAAAGTAAAGACTTTGATCATACCAGTGACAAAATCAGGTGAATTCTCTTGCTCTAGGAGACTGGTGATAGCATACAAATGGTTTGCTACTCCACATGTCCATGAAGTAGCTCCTCTAGGTGTAGCTATGTCTGGTGGAGCCGCTGCAGAAGATTGGGCTCTATTAACCCCATTACAATTTCCCTGCCTGTTCTTAGGGCACTCTCTCATGAAGTTACCTACTTGACCACACTTGAAACAACCAGTAGAGCCATAACGACACTCTCCTGGGTAGTTCCTACCACTCTTAGGGGTCGTTTGGTAGAGTGTATATAAGAATAATGCAAAATAGGGTGCATTAGTAATGCTTGCATTGGTAGTGCTTGTATTAGTAATGCTTACATTGGTTATGCAAGCATTATTTCTTATACAATATTTGGTTTGATGTATTAGAAATAACAAATCTTGCATAATTTTTATTTAAAAATATAATTTTACAAAAATACCCTTCACACTTTATTTATTTTTACACTTCTTTGCAGTAAAGTTTTTTTGTTAAAAATCATTAACTCCTCTTCTTCTTCTTCTTTTCAAAAATAATATTAAATAGTTGTACTATTTGAGTCAAAATATTTTTGTGAAAAGTTGGCAAAGAATTTTTTGATCAAATTTATCACCACAATAGTAATTTTTTTTATTAAACTATGCTGAAATTAGATTTTATTTTTAAAAAAAAAATACTTAAGAGGCCATAAAGTCTATTAAGATACTAAAAACTTAAAAAACATTGAAAAACAAATAAAAATAAAAACAAAAACAAAAACATATGACAAGAAAGATTATGAAAAAAACAGAAAATGTATTAAAAAGGCTTTGAGGGTAGTTTTGAAATTATTTAATCTAATGCAAGTTTTAAATGATATCTATTACTAATACCTAGAATTACTTGGTATTAGTAATACACAACTTAATACACAATAGACTGTATAACTAATACTTGCATTAGTTATACATGTCAAGAAAAAGTTTACCAAACAAGGTACAACTAATACACACACCCAATGCATGGATTATATTTCCTAATACTCTCTACCAAACGACTCCTTAGCACATGCAGACGTCCAATTACCTCATTCTGCCACACTACCTTGAGATTGTGCAGGTCTAACTCTGAAATTCTGAGAATTCTAATTCATGAACTCACCTATATTCCTTGGTGTAGGTGAACTAGCAGATGATGGAGTAGGTCCATTTGGCTTTTGTTGAAAGGATGACCGGTTTGCATTACTCTTCTACTGCCCGTACTCATTTCTTGTTGTCTTAGCTTTCTTGTTTCGGAACTCTTCTCTATCTCTTAGCTTATCTTCCTCAACACTTTGCACGTGGATCACCTATATTCCTTGGTGTAGGTGCACTACCAAATGATAGAGTAGGTCCATTTGGCTTTTGTTGAAAGGATGACCAGTTTGCATTACTCTTCTGCTGCCCAGACTCATTTCTTGTTGTCTTATCTTTCTTGTTTCAAAACTCTTCTCTATCTCTCAACTTATCTTCCTCAACCTTTTGCACATGGATCATCAGGCTTCCTATGTCCATGTCCCCTATCAACATCGCAACTTTACTCTCTTTGCTTGACAGACGAGACAACCCAGACACAAACAAGATCATCCTACTCCTCATATCAACAACCATCTCCGGAGCATAATGGGAAAATTGAGTGAACTTGAGGCTGTACTCATGGAGACTTATGGATTCTTGCTTAAAAGTGAGGAATTCCCTTACATTTTCCTCTCTCAGCTCACGGGGAAAGAAACTCCCCGGGAAGGCACTCTTGAACACAACCCAACTCACAATTAATGGTTCCCCTTCATCTCTACTCTTCTTTCATTGATTGTACCAGATCCTAGCAACACCTTTGAGTTGGTATGCAGCCAACTTCACTCGATTAACATTAACAACATGCATCACTTCAAATACTTTATTCAACTCTTCCACAAAGTTCTCAAGATCCTCTGTGACACTTGAACCGGTGAAGTCTGGAGGATTCATCCTTAAGAACTCACGGATCCTGGATGTATTAGCCACATCCTATCGATTCCCTTTTTGCTGACCAGCTTGATTGACGACCACTTGACTCATCATCCGGATAGCATCCCAATACTCAGCATTAGTGACCTCTCCTTGGGGTTGAACTTTAGGTGCATTGGGTACCCCTTGATCCTGATTCCTTCTAGCAGGATTACCTCAAACAACTCTTCATGGAGGAATGATCTAAAAAGATACGCACAAGCACGAATTAGAAGGAAATTTTTATAAAGTTACGCTCTATCGCACGAAAAGAGTATGAAAGAAGGGAATTGTTTCCTAAATGTCGCAACCCCCTAATTATAGATGTGTAGAGCTTCACACTGTAACTAGGACTCTACAAGCACGACTTCATAGAAAACCTAGGACTCTTGAACTTTATGCTTTGATACCAAGTTTGTCACACCCCGAGCCTATACCCTGGACACGACTGGCACTCCAGAACCATTGATGGCCCCAAGCAAACTGTTGGCATGGCTCAACTCTTAGCGGAAGTCTTAATCATCAATAAATGAACTCAAAAGTAAAGTTTTAACTCAAATTTCTCAAATACTTAAATTAGAATATTTAGAAATAAACATTCAACTGGCCAAAGAGGCAACTCAAGTCTTAAACATTAAGAGGGAAATGAAAAGACTCCTTAACTACTACTGTCAATATATGAAGCCTCTAAATGAAGAATATGGAAGTTGGGACAAGACCCACGACATCCTAACAAACCTGAAAAGTAAATGGAATCCTCCAGAAGCAATGAGGCTCACTAACTCAAACTATAGTGGTATCACTGAAGCGCCTATTGATGACATCATGAAACGATGTAGGCCACATGGCATCAGTACATTGAATGTACGAGCATGTAAAGGGAAATCTAAAGCATAACATAAGCTTGAAGTAAAATTGAAGGAAAGGAACATACTTACCTCATCTCAACATAACTCAACCTCATTTTGTCACGACCCAGGGCTACCCCCTAGAAGCGGCATGGCGTACTTGACCCGGAAGGGGTCTCATACAAGCCTCATAGCATTTCATTGTATAAGATTCTTAGAAATAGTACGGAATTTGAAACTTTTCTTTTATAAATCCAACAATCGAAAACATTAAAAGCAAGCGGGAGTCTACTGTCACACATGGCCATCTAAAACAACATCTTGAAAACTAAGTAGGGACACGACCCTTTACAATCGAAAGACTAACAAATGTCTATTACATGAAAGAAAGGAAACTTCAAAATACTTGTCCTCGATCTATGAGGACATACCACTTAGTCTTGGAAAATCTCAAATTCAAGCTTCAACTAGAGAGAATCACTCAAATGCCGGAACCTACACTTGTAGTAAACATTAAGAAATATGGGTTAGCATAATTAAGTACTAACTATGATCGCCATGCAAAAACATGTTCAAAACGGATATTTTATTTGAATGTCATAATATATGCCATTTTGAGAAAACTTCATGAACATAAGCATAAGAGGCATATTATTCAACTATAACCAACATACAAGTCATTTAACCACATTAGAACAAAATCATCATATAAACCATTACCTTTACATTGAGCCTTCACCTCAAGTAACCCTTAAGCTATACCTTGTGCAATGTATGAATAACGTCCCATACCACCATCCACACTAAAGTACCACTTTAAGCTCACCAAAAGTGAACTTATCATTCATCCTTTCCATCTTTACACAATACTAATACATAAGAGACATAAACATTACATAAGTAATATCCACACATAAGGACCATCATCTAGGACAACTCTAAGTTATACTTGTGCAATGTATCAGTAGCATCCCATACTACTACTCACACTAAGTACTCCTTGAAGCCACCATAGAAAAGGTACATTCATATTCATTAAGTCATGACAAGGAAGTAGCTCATAATACAATCCAAGTATAGCATGCATCATTACATTTAAGCATAAGTCAACATCTTCATTAGCTTTATTACATTAAGAGCACCTTCATTCATTAGACATTAAACCAATATTCTCATTATCATCATCATAAGAGCACATTCATTTCATTTAACATTATAAATGAACACACCACAACCCCTCAAAGCCTACTTGTGCAATGCATGGAAGGAATCCCATACTACCACCCACACTAAGTAGTACATTCTTGAGAAGCCATAGTTCATTAACATTCATTGTGGAGGTAAGCCTTAGCCGACATACACCATGTGAGCAATTCATGGAATCCCGGTGTCACCCTCACCGGATAAGGGATTCCTACTTGCCTAAGGTAGGACCATTGTTTTTCGCTTATGTGGATCCATTAGCTAGACCTATGTGGGCACGTAGTTTAAGGGATAGGGAAATTTCTACTAGACACCCCACCTCAACTCACATAAGAGTATCCATCTCAAGAGATTGCTACTAGAAACCCCACCTCAACTCACGTGAGAGCTTCCATCTCATATCAGTATTTACTCGGTGCTTAGAATTATTCCCCACAGAGTACTTAACATTTAATACATTCGTTCATTATGGTATAGGAGATTGTTACTAGATACCCCGCCTCAACTCACGTGAAAGCATCCATCCCAAACACAACATTCATTCATTGGAAAGCTCATAGATTCAAATATGAGAATATCCTTTCACCTAGGAATCCCTATAATGTGAGAAATTCCCTTCACAACATGTCATTATCATTCATTAGAGTACAATTGAGAATAGCCTTTCAATCAACTAATCATCATTAACATTATCATAGAACTTCATTCATTATTCATTCGTGAGTGTGTGTGAGTATGTGAGAATAACCTTTCACATATAGCATCATCATTCATAAGTGTTAATTGAGAAATAACCTTCAATCATAACAGAATTACATTCTAAGCATGATCATAACACATTCGTTGAGATCACACACATATACTTCTCATCATAATCATACATCATCCTTCATGAAATTGCCCCTTAGGGCTATGAACCAACATCAACCCACAAATCCAAACTACTACAATAGAATAGTAAATTGGCATTAGTCAATCACTTAATTCAATATAAACATGAACAATTCAACATACTTGCATAATCAATCAATTCCCAATCACAAATCACAATTTAGGAATTTGGGGGAAAACATGGGTTCTAGGAAGAAATCATCTTAATTCATCCTTAAATCCACAATCAATTCATACATCAATGCAATAAAGCCTTTGAAAATCATTTGAAATCGAACCCATGCATAGATTGAAAACTAGGGTTTTGGGGAAACATTAGAGATTTGAAATCACTTTAAAATTGGCTCCTTGAAAGAAACTAAGTCAAGGATGAAGACTAACATACCTTTAATGGAATAAATCCATGAAAATCCCTTGAAAAACTTGAAGTCTTGACCTTGGAAGCTTGAATTCTTCACCTCTAATGGAGGTTTCTAGAGAGAGAACTTTTGAGAAGAGAGGTGGGTTCTAATTTGGGTTTTGAAATAATTAATTGGAAAATAGAGTTTAATACTTTTAATACTCTTAAAATACCATAATTAACCCAAAATAACCTTCCATTTACTCAACTCAACTTAAAATTAATTTACCAAGTTGCCCTCACCTTGGCCGAATTAAGACAGCACACACAGGTGTGAACCACGACCACCCACCCATCCATGGACTGTGGGTGGGACCATGGGTCGTCCTGGTCTTCCGTGGTTTGGGTCAGAGGTTAGCCAAGTGGGACCTTGACATACGAAGCAGGACCACGAGGCATGGATGGACCTATGCTGCATAAATCCCATCCGTGGTTCACAAAGTCTTGCTATTTGGGGCAGATTTTGGGAGCTTTGAGGGTTATGCATTAGGGTCCTCCTCAAGGACCCCTAGGGTGGTCCTTGGGGAGTCATACCTTGACGTTTAACCCCTAAAATCCTCAACCATAGCTCGGGACAACATTTTACACCATCAAACCCCACATCAACTCAAAGACACACTAGTTAGGCTCTAGTTTCACTTATTTGTTTTATGGGTCGTTACACAACTCAACCTCAACTCAAGGAAAACTCAAAGATATTCAAAATTTACTCAACTCAGAAGTACTCAAGGATACTGAAACTCAGGGACACTCAACTCAATTCAATATAAATCAATAATAAATATGTATTATAAAGAAAGCTTGCAAAACAGTAGATAATAGCTCAAAGTATTTAAGAATACATTAATAACTTGATTTGTATGTAAAGATACAAAAATAGCTCAATCGGGGAGATTTTTTTACTGACAACCATCACTATGAGCTATGTGATGATACAACGTCTCGCCCACACTGCCAGAACTGTCCTATACGTTGCCGGAGTATAAGACATACTCAACTAAGTGGATCAACTAATCTATGCTTAAAAAGCAATAGGGAATATTCTAAAAAGACTGACTCTTTCTATTCATGTTGACTACATGGTTTATGAGGACTTTTAGTTGTTTGAACTCGTCCCCATATCGGGGCTTAATAATACTCCCAAAATATACTCAGATCATATTTTTAAAAACATTTCCTCATCCTCAAAATTTGAGATTATTACTCAAAAGGATTCTCTTAAAAGAAATAGTACTCAAAACTCCTCATAACTCATTTGGAAATGGAAATCAAAGTTTCCTCTCATTTTAGATGTATTACTATAAGGAATACTTAGTTCCATATATTCATTTTGGTAAATGAAACTCAACCCTTCTCATCCTCATGTCCAAGTACTCAAGTCTTAAAACAAGTTTTAAAAGTTTGCAAAAGACTTCTCAAATGAGTCAAAACTTCCTCAAACTTTACTCTTAACTCTATATTGAATTTGAATTATGAATTCAATAGTTATGACATGGATATGTATGATATTTAAAGGATTAATGAAGATTTTAAGTGTATATATTAGATAGAGAACATAGGTACGATTCGAGGGAACTTACGCGAAAAGAGGGTCAGAACGATAGGGGACCTGGCGACCCTAGCGCACTGAGTGGTGCGGTGCACCAAGCCCGAAACTACTGATGGTGGTTTGGGGCACACTTAGTGGCACGGTGCCCCACCCATATGCCCAATTTTTGATGAATTTTCTTGCTTCAATTTCATGTCTAACTCCCCTAGCATCAAACGATTCGCCTCAAACGCTTTTGGATTCTTAGGCCCATCATAATTACAATGACAATCACCCTAAATTACTCAAGAAAATTACTCCAACAAAAGATATCATCACAAGAACTCAACGAAACCTCATAATCAAAGAACGAAACTCAAACTTAAAGAAACTCAACAAGAACTGATCAAGAAATCAATATACCAAATCTTATGTATGAAATTCGTAAAAGGACTCATGATTGGTGTGTGGGTGAACGACCCCATCGCTATGAAAGCTTACATACCTCTTAGGGATCAAACCCTTGGTGGAATTCCTCGACAAATCTCAAGAATCTTGATGAACGCCTTGAACTTCTCCTCTTGTCTCCTCTTGAACTCTTCTCAAAACCCTAAATGTATTTTAGGATTGTAAAAACTGAACCAAATTAGTTTATACCCCTAAAGTATTACTAATAACGCTCAAAACTGATGGGGTAAGGAAAAAAACAAAATACCCCTCATTAATTCGAGTAAATTTCCTTAACTGGACAGGCTGAACTCAAACAGGCATATCTCCCTCATCCGAACTTGGATTTTAGCAAACTCGGTGGCGTTGGAAAGTGGATTAAAATACCTTTCATTTTAAACCTTATGGGCCACCTAAATCATCCTGTACTGAAAGTTATGGTTGTTTGAAATTGACCCAAAACTCACAACTTAAGCATAACTTGTCAAATTCTTAAATTAGCTCTTTCCAAATTAGTTCTTGCTAAAATTAGTTCTTTCCAAGACCGAGATGTTACATTGTAGTAGCTGAAATTGATGATTTCTTCAGCACATAGGGTTCTGAAAATTGCTCTTGTTCAATGTCACAGTCAGAGAGGATTTGGGTAGACTGTTGCCTATTCCGATCCCAAGTGCTTTCCTCGTCCTAATAACAATCTTTTTTGTCAATGGATTACACAATTTATATGCTTTGCAAGACTTACTTACACCAATAAAATCACATTTTTAGCCTTGTCATCAAGTTTCTTCCTCCTTTAATCTGGGACATAAGCATATGCAATGCATCCAAAGATTCTAAAATGATCTATTGTTGTTTTTCTCTCATTCCATGTCTCCAGAGGTGTCATATTTTTAACATAAAAAGTTGTGCTTCTGTTTAAAATATGAACACTCCAATTTACGGACTCTCGCCCAAAAGTCTTTGGAATGCTTCCTATCACTAACAAACTTCTCACCATTTAGAGGATGGTTCTATTTTTCTTTCTGATACACCATTTTGTTGTGCTGAATACGCACGTGTAAACTCTCTTTGAATTCCATTCTCTACACAGAACACTTCAAATTCGTTTGAACAATATTTTCCACCATGATCAGTTCGTAGAGCCTTAGTGGTTTTCCCTGCTTCATTTTCCATATTAACTTTGAAGCTTTTAAATGTTGAAAAACTTCCATTTTTTCTTGCAAAAAACAAACCCAGGTTTTCCTTGAAAAATCATTAGTAAAAGTTACTAAATATTGTTTACCTCCATTGGATGTTGGATTTATCGGGCCACAAAGATCTGAATGCAACATCTCTAAGACATCCTTTGCTCTCCATGGCTTTTCTTTGGGAAATTGAGAGCGAGGTTGTTTATAAACAACACATTCTTCACAATTTTATTAAGGTGCAGTGATTTGAGGATGACCTGTGACCATGCTTTTTCAGTTGGAGTGTCTTCAGGCCTCTAAAACCCAAGTGACCATAATAGAAATCCACAGGCATGAGGGATTCTTTACTTCAGCCATCAAACAAGATTGAACACTATCAATCTTTAGTGGAAATAATATGTTGGATCTCATTTGAACTACTGCATTACTTCCTCTCACAAGATCGTAAATTTCACACTCGCCCCTTCTTCATAGTGATGACGTATCCCTTTTCTGGCAACTGACCAGCACTAACTAAATTACTTTTCAAGTTAGGAACATACAATACATTAGATATTAGCTCCACAAAATCATTCTTGGTTTTAATCTGCATATCATATTTCCCCATCACTTCTACAGTTGAATAGTCACCAAAGACCACAATAGAACGAAAATTTTCATTTAGAGAAAAATAAATAAAATTTAATTCCACTCATGTGGTTACCGCATCTGGTATCTACATACCAAATATCTTATTCGTATTTTATTCCATCATGGACAACCATTAACAAACTTTCTACATCCTTCTTTTCGACAAAATTGGCACTCTTTTTTTTTCTTTGTTAGTAGGCACTCTAGTGTAATAATATGATGAATAATGACCAAATTTGTGACTTCTATAACACTTTACCATAGATTTGTCATAGTCGCGACCTCTGCCATGAAATTGATCATTGTTGGCTTTTAAATTTCTGTTGAACTCTCTCCCTCCACGATCTCCTCTTTCTAATTACCTCTACCTTTACCTCTATAGTTGCTGGAATAAGTATTAGTAGAAGCCTTTAACGCTTGCTCCTGCACTCCAGAACTTTTTTTTCACAATTTGTTAATGAACTAGTAAAGAACCTTGCAACTCATCAAGTGATAGTTCATCTATATATTTTAACTCTTCAATTGAACAGACAACATAATTATATTTTGATGATAGAGAACGCAAAATGTTTTCCACAATTCCTACATCGTCTATCTTCTTACCGTGGAAATACATCTAATTAGTTATTTTCATTGTTCTAGCACTATAATTGGTGATAGATTCTCCTTCTTTCATCTCTAGTGTTTCAAAATCCTTTCTCAAAGATTAAAGATGTGCACACTTAACTCTAGTAGAGCCTTGATACATCTTGTTCATGGAATCCTAAATATCCTTGGAAGTTTCTTCGCAAAGACAGTTTCTAGGATGGGACGATCAATTTCCTGAAAGAGATAGTTCTTTGCTATCAGGTCTTTTAGCTTTCTAGCTTTCAGTTCTTGTTTTTTAGCATATGTCAAAGTTGTGCCCTTTGGATTTTGAACTGACCTAGCAAGTGTAGTTCATGCACTAGGAGAATCACACAAACTAGGGTTCTGAGTTTCATGGAAGGAACTAAGCATACTTTCCAAGAAACAAGCTAATTCGATTTAGAATACTACAACAGCTAAATCACAACAATTATCTAAGGTTTTAGAAACCCTAGGTCTAAACAGGTTATAGAGAATTAAGGATCTAACCGAATTCTAGGGACCTAGTGGATGAAAGGAACCCACTAGTGAAATCCCAAATACCTGGTGATGAAAAACTACAGAAAAATCCTTTGTATTGCAGGGATGAACTTGAAGAAAATATGTTACGTGTTCTTGAGAGGGCTGTCGACTTTTCCCCTTTTTTTTCTCTAAACTCGATGAGTTTTTGGAGAATGAATGATTTGGGTAAGTTCTGGCTAGAATACTAGGCTTAAACTGAGTAAAACGACGTAGTTTAGGTGTTAAACGACGTAGTTTAAATCCCCAATGCATAGGGGAAAACACCAAAGCGACCTTGACTTAAAAGTTGACGAGGGCCGACCATGGAGCCACTGACGGACTGTCAAAGGGACAACGGCCCATCAAGTGGGTCGTGGTTCTTAGCCAGGGTCTACTGGTTCTAGGAGGCCCATACATGAGCCATACCACGGACCGTGAAAGCCGTCGTGGTTCTTCACTTGAGCTTGGGGTCTGCTGCCTCAGGACCGCGGACGCAACCACGACCAGTGGAGGGCTCCGTTGTTTGATGCCTGACCCTGGGTGGTTCTGCCTTTCCTCTACAAGCCCTTCCACAGCTCGTGTGGTGATCCATGGCTCGTAGGTTCTGAGGTGTTACAATACTCTTAAGAAGAAAATAAGAAGTACGTAAATGAATAAGACACTAGCTGGAAAATTTCTATTTTTTATTCAGAATCTTTATGTCATGCCCCGAACCTACACTTTGGACACGACTGGCACTCGAGAACCATTGTTGGCCCTAAGTGAACCCTTGTCCTGGCTTAACTCTTAGCGGAAGACTTACTCTTAAATAAATAGAACTCAAATGAACGCTTACTCAACTGTTTAAAAGTCGGAACTCAAGTCTCAACATAAACAACTGAAAAATGAAAAGACTCATCAACTAACGTCTATCTATCTATGAAGCCTTTAATACTATGAGGGATGTCGGGAAAAGACTGTCATGGCCCGAGAGCACCCCCTAGACGTGACTGGCGTACTTGACCTCGAAGGGGTCTAAGACAAGCCTCTTAGCATTCATAACATTCGATACATAGAAATAGTGCGGAATTTAAAAACTTATTTAATCCAAACAAACCAAAATACTCTTTAAAAATCTTTTGAAGGACACAACGGAAGTCTAAGTCTCACATAGCCATCTAAACAATACTTGAAACAAAATAGGGTCACATCCCTTTACAATCGAAAAGACTAACATTATCTATTGCATGGAATGAAAGAAACTTCTACAAGACACTTGTCCTCGATCTATGAGGACGTACCACTTTAGCCTTGGAGGAAATCTCAATCCAAGCACCTCAATCTAGATAGAAACAATCACTTGCCGAAACCTACACTTGTAGTAAAATAAGAGAAATATGGGTTAGCACACAAAAATGTACTAAGTATGATGACCATGCAAAAATCATGCTTTAAACAAACATTTTTCTTTAGAAGTCATGCATATGCCAATTCTTGAGAAAACCTTTATGAACATAAGTAAAAGAGGCATGATATACAACCACATCATCATACAAGTCATTTCATCACATTAAGCCTTCACCTTAAGTAACCCCAATGTCATACCTTGTGCAATGTATGAATAGTGTCCCATACCACTATCCACACTAAAGTACCACATTAAGAATACCAAAAGTGAACTTACATTCATCCTTTCACATTATTCATACATAAGAGATATAAACATTTCACAAGACATGACAAGGAAGTAACTCATAATACAATCCAAGTATAACATGCATTATTACAATTAGCATATAAGAGTCAACATTTTTCATTAGCTTCATTTAAAGCACTTTCATTCATTAGTCATTAAGACTTAGAGAACTCACTATAGCCCTCTTGAAGCCTACTCGTGCCATGTATGGATAGCATCCCATACTACTACCCACACTTCATAGAACTTCTCATGAAGCTATAATGCACATCTCACATGATGGGAATAGGCATTTAATCGACATAGACCATGAGATCTAAGTCATGGAATCCGGTGCCATATGACCCATACCGAAGAAAGGTGTTCTACTTGCCTAAGGTAGAACTAGGTAATATCTTAGCTTTGGTAAGAAGACCACTGGCTAATATATATCCTATGTGGGCACATAGTTATGGGATAGGAAGATGTTCATTGGAACCCTAGCCTAACATTGGGAGAGTTCGTATCTTACCATATCCACTCGGTTCTTAGCCTCCATTCCCATAGAGTAGTTCATTCACATTAACATCATTGTACTTGAGAGGGTTACCAACAGTAGGTCTACCGACCCAAAGTACATTACACAAGAAAGGGTGACCATCACTAGGTCTACCGATTAGAGGTACATTAAGGGTAGCTCATTAACTTCCCAAGAAGGGTGCCATCATCATTGGGTCTATCGATACAAGGGTCATCATTTAACACATGAATGGGCTACCATCACTAGATCTACCAATTTAAGGTTTATCATTCATTCATTTATGGAAGGGTGCCACTAGCCTACCGATCCTAAAACACAACATTAGAATAGGTCCAAGACTCATCAAGCAAGGGTTACCAATATTAGGTTTACCGATTCATATTCATTAAATCAGGACACATTCATTGGTTGTTTATGAAAGGAATGTCATAGTCCTAACGATTCATCGTCATCATGTCAATACATTCAATATACAAGAGAGGATGCCTAAGCTTACCAAATCATGATACAACATTCAAGGTCACATTCATCAACACAAGAAAAGGGTGCCTTAAGCCTACCAATTCAATATACATCAATCCACACTGCTTTCATTTATAGAATAATAGGATGCACAAGCCTACCAATTCAAGATATACAATACAATCAACATGGATTTAGAAGAAACTCTTCACATTCTATCATTCATCATTCATGAGTGTCAATTGAGAATATACTATCAACAATAACACAATTACATTCTATACATGATCATCATTCTATCATTTAAATCACATGCATATACTTCACATCATAATCATACATAGTAATTAAACACCTCCACCTCTCAAGTGGATCAACATCTCTAGCATAATTCTACTTCAGTGTATAATTAGGTCATAACTTGCCTTTAAGGCCATGAATCTCAAATCCTCAACGCACCAACAATTTATCATAATTAAGGCATACATAATGATAAAATTCAATAACCCAAAGAAATTTAGACAAACTCCCTTCATAAGCTTTCATAATCATCAAACTCACTTCATAAGGCACAATTTAGGAATTGAGAGAAATCATGGGTTCATAAAGTATTTTCATCATAAATCATCAATTAAAAACCAATAAAATCATAATATGACATTAGTAACCATTTGAAATCATTTAAAGAAAGAACCCATGAGATTGAGTAAAACCCTAGGTTTTTCATGAACTTGAAAACTTTGAAAACTTCTTTGAAATTGACTCTAGGGGTGAAAGCTACCCCTAGATGAAGGATCACCGTACCTTGCTTAGGATTCCCCAAGAAATTTGATGAAGAAATGTCTTGAATCCACAAACCCTAGCTTCAATGGCTCCCTACTTCTTCCTTAAGTTTAGAGAGAAAAATCTTTGAGAGTAGATGGGTCTTCTTTTAATTCTATTTGGAGTGACTTAGTTGAAAGGATTTAAGTCTACATGGGTTATATAGTTTCAAGGAAATGAATAGAATAATGAGGACTCAACTTTGGAAAAGAACTAAGGACCCACAAAGTTAAAACTTAAAAATCTACACCTTACCCGTCTAAGCTCGCCCTTTGGACCCTTTGACTCACCAAGGGCACTAGGCGACTCGCCAAGTGCACCCTTGGCTCGCCCAATTTTCCAGTGAGCTCATTAAATGGGCAGTTCACTAGCCGATGGAGGGGAGAGAATAGGCGAATCACCAACCAGCTTGGCGAGCTACGACTTAGCTCGCCCTTTGCTCCAGAACCTAGGGCAATGGGACAGCCCATTAGGCGATCACAAGGGCGACTCATCCAACCCTTTGGGCGATTAAGCATTCCCATCGCCAAAAGGTCCCTCACATAACATGGTTTATTCCACTCAATCTTGCTAGCCTAGGCCCTTGCTTGAACCCAAGGCTTCCTCCTTGCTCAAATTAGGTCTAAAATAGCCTACACATCAACTTAAGGTCACCCTAACCCACGCAATGAGGCTCTAGTTTAACCTATCATTTTGCGAGCCGTTACAAATACTCCCGGTCATCTTAATAAAAATGAAATAAATAAGATAAATGAGGGATCCTCCGAAAGCAAGGAGGCTCATCACACAACTCTAGAACTCAACTGGATCAACGAAGCACTGGTTGATGATCCTGGTTACCTGTATCGGCATCATGAAAGATGTAGGCCAAATGGGTTCAGTGCATGAAATGTACGAGCATGCAAGGGGAAATCTAAAACATGGCATAAGCTTGAACTAAAAGGAATGAAACATACTTACCTCAGCTCACCTCAACTCAAGGATACTCAAACTTACTCAACTCATTTCAATTAAACCAGTAGTACAGATGCATTATAAAGAAAAGCTTTTAAAACGGTAGACAATAACTAAATGTATCAGAGAATACAATATAACTCAGTTTGTATGCAAGAATACAAAATAACTCTGTTGTATATAAGAATACAAAATAACTCTGTGGGAGATTCTCTAACCGACAACCATCACTATGAGTTATGTAATGATACAACGTCTAGCCCACGATGCCAGAACTGTCCTATACTTTACCGGGGTATAGGACCTACTAACAAAGTGGATCCACTAGTGTATGCTAAAAAGCAATAAGGAATCATCTAAAAAGTACGAACCTTTCTACCCATGTTGGCTACATGGTTAATGAGGTTGTGAGTTGGTACAACTCTCCCTCATATTGGTGTTCAATATTACTCCCAAAATATAAATTTCCTCATATGTTTAAAAAATATAACTCTTTCTCAGGTTTGATATTATTACTCAAAACATTTATCTTAAAAGAGATAGTACTCAAAACTGCTCATGAACTCTTTTGGAAATCAGTGTTTCCTATCATCTTAAATGTAAAAACATTTACTCTTGGGAATACATAGTTCCCATATATCATTTTAAAGAAAATGAACTCAACTCTACTCTTCCTCAAACTCAAATGCTCAAGTCTTAGATCAAGTTTTAAAACAATGTAAAAGACTTCTCAAAATGACTCTAATGAACTCTCAAAACTTGTCTCTTAACTCTATCTTGAATTTGAATTATTAATTCAAGAGTTATGATTTATGATATGAAGGATATCATGATCGTTAAATGAGTTTTCGATAGTTAATCATGACAAACGGTCGAAAAACACTATATGGGGAGCAAGTCCGCGATGCGGAGATGAATTATAATATTTGGTCCCAAAATAAATTTTTGAACCAGTGGAGTCCGCGTTCTCTCCGCATATCTCTTGTGGAGAAAGTCCGTGAAGCGGACTTGGGCACCAATTTATGCCCGATTTTTTCTTATTGTCCCAAACCCGATTCAACTTATACCCACTGAAATCCTAAGGTAAATACTCTAGAATTCCTATAACCCAAAACAATTTTAGCAAAACTCACTCAAGAACTATAAATTTACTCAACCCCTTAACAAAATCTTCGCCTCAAGAACTCAACCAAACATCAAGATTCAAGAACGAATAACAACTCTTCAAGAAACTCGTCAAGAATTTAATTTCCCAATATCTAGGGATGAATTCGATAATGTAAAACATGATTGGAGTGTGGGTGAACGAACCCAACACTATCAAAACTTACATACCTCGATTTGGTGAAACAAATCATCGATTCGCAATAAACTTGCTCATTTTTCCTTTTCTCCTCTTTTCCTCTTCTTGAATTCTCCACTAAAACCTTAAGTGTAATTTAAGATTTGTAAAACTGACACAAATCATATTTCTGGGTAACTTTCCTTAACTGATTGGGTTAGGAAAAGACCAAATACTCCTCACATTTCTGGGTAACTTTCCTTAACTGGACAGGCTAACTTCAAACGGGCATATATCCCTCATATGAGCTCAAAATTTATCAAAATCAGTAGTATTGGAAAGAGGATTCCAAGTCCTTTCATCTGATATCTAATTGGCCACCTAGCTCATCCTGTACGAAAAGTAATGGCCGGTTGAAGGTGACCCGAAACTCACAACTTAAGCATAACTTAAAATTTCAGATTTAGCTATTTCCAATTTAGCGCTTTCTAAAATTAGCTCTTTCTAAGGCAGGATGTTACACTTAAAGCCTATATATAGGAAAATACTTAACAGAAAACTTCCACTAAAATAGGACACATATCAGGCCACAATGAGCATAATTAAACTACTCCTAAAAAATAGAACGGATGACTCCTAAAAGAAACATGACTCCAAAAAGAAACATAACACGTTACTACTAAAACATAAAATATGTGGACTGACTCAACTTAAATTAAACAACTCAGAATCTTCCTAAAGACTAGCTCAACTAGCAAACTAAAAGAAATTCCTACATTAATTGCATGATGAGTTTAAAATTTTCATTATTTTAAATGCACTTGATGAGTTACATGATGAATATAAAATATTATTATTTTTAATTGGCTTGATGACTTACATGATGAATAGATAAAATTATTGTTATATTCAATGTGTTTGATGAGTTAAATGATGAATAGATAAAATTGTTGTTACTTTCAATGTGTTTGATGAATTGCCTGATGAATATAAAATAAATGTTATTTTCAATGTTTATGATGAGTTACATGATGAATATAAAATTGTCATTATTTTCAGTGAGTTTGATGAGTTACGTGATGAATATAAAATTGTCATTATTTTTTATGTGCTGATTAGTTAGTCACATGATAAATATAAAATTATCGTTATTTTAAATGTACTTGATGAGTTACATGATGAATATAATATTATTGTTATTTTCAATGTGCTTGATGAGTTACATGATGAATATAAAATTGTTATTATTTTCAATGTACTTGATGAGTTATATGATGAATATAGATTTATCATTATTTTCAATGTGCTTGATGTGTTACATGTGTATATAAAATTATGTTATTTTTAATGTGCTTCATGAGTTACATGATGAATACAAAATTGTTGTTATTTTCAATGCACTTAGGTGTTATATGATGAATATGAATTTATCATTATTTTCAATGTGCTTTATGTGTTACATATGAATATAAAATTATGTTATTTTTAATGTGCTTCATGAGTTACATGATGAATATAAAATTATCGCTATTTTTAATGTGCTTATATAGTGTGGAGCCTTATAAGCATTCCTCTTTACATGACATTTCGGGGGTGCGGAACTGGTAGTTGAGGAATTCATATTTGTGGTAGTGTGGTAGGTGGTAGTGTGGTAGGTGAGGTATTAACTAGCCATATTTTATTATAATATTCTTTTTTCAAGGGTGTTAATCTTGATATTTCTTTAATAT
>JAJOOO010027913.1:0-19578 GCA_029582685.1 Solanum piurae
TTTTACATTATAACTATAAATATCACATATTACTTGCACTTTCATGAGAAAAAAAACTAGCAGAACTAGAATTAGCGGCGCTAGTCAACTTTTTTACTTTTGCAGTTTGCTCTGCTTATCTTAATTGAAGACATGAGTTGAATTGCTGGTTCAACCTCGATGCGATTTGTGTTTAGTGATAGTACTTTAGAGTTTAGAGCTAGTTTCGCTGAAATTATCATCATGATCATTTCGTTTGGATTTTATGTTTGGACATTTATTGATATTTGATAGTATTGTGTTTTAATGTTTTGCTCGTGATTATATTGGAAAGGATATTTAAGAGATTCAATATTATTACTTTTCCTTATATGAAATTTTTATTTTTTAAGAATGCAAATATAACTTTGATTATGTTATTAATTATTTATGAAATAAGTTTTAACCGAATAGCCAAACCGAAAAAAATCAAATCGAAAAGAGAAAAATCGAACCGAACCAATTTTTTTTTTGGTTCGGATTGGGTTATACTTTTTCAAAACCGAACCGAAAAACCGAATGCACACCCCTGTCCACCAGACCTTTTTGCCTAACTTTTATTGTGTCAATATAAACCGTTGATAATTACTTGAACCTTATGGGCTTATGGCTATATATAGATAAAAGTGAATTTTCATTACTATTATATGAAATAATAATCAAATGGACTCCTTCTTTTCTTAGCTTTCCGAGTCAATTAAGAGGTCTTCAATTGCTTTTATCTCAATACATATTCTATTCATACGTCTTTTTCACAACATAGATACAATTATATAGGTATATTTAGCGGTAATAAATATGTTTTAGGATTTTATCATGATTTTTTTTATCTTAATTGAATTTTATTTTTACCATAAGTGTTTAAATTTTTCGTGAAAAGAACAGTTATAGACCCTCTTGTTATAATAGAGGAACATAATAGCATCTACAATTAAATCGTTTAGAAAGTTTTGTTTATAGAGAGATTTTCTCTCAATAGTTTCAATATTTTCTTAGTTTTTTTCATAGGTAGGTCAATTGGCCGAATCATATAATAAAATTTTGTCTTTTAGAATAACTTTTTGTGTCATCTGATTTATCAATATGATTTGTAATTGTGAGCTTTTACATGAGGTCCTGATTCTTTCGAACGCAACACATTAATAAAGAGTGGTAAAATATTTATCGGTATTAGTTAATTGTTATTGAATCCTATATTGGTATAGGTTTTAGTGGCATTAACAAAGAGTGTTAAAATGTAATTATCACTAATAATTACCTCTAAAAATGTGTATTGTGAACTGCGACTATTAAATTATTGTCGTCAATTAATTACCAGTATAAATCAATTTTGATGTAGTGTACAAGATACAAATAAGGTGCGACTCATGTGAGCATATATTATTCTTTTCAAATTTCATTTGTGAGATTAGATTGTGTGTAATTGTTATAATAATAATAATGTGGGAACTCAATAATTGTGAAGTGTTTTTTTATTCAATTAATGTCGGGTGTGTAATTGGTATGGAGGAAAATATCCTCCATTTTTTGCTTAATACATGGTCAACTCCTTAATCTTGTTAGAATATTTTATTTAGACACTCAAATTAAATTATGTTTCAATTAAACACTTCAATTTCTAATAAAGTATTTCAATTAGATATTTTCGTATAAAAAATATTTGTGTATTTTCATTCGTCTATAAAGTGGTTAAATTAACCACATGAAATATGACATCTCATTTAATTGTACGCATCAACCTTAGGTAGAAAATGTCTAAGGTTATGCGGCTTATTGAGATAGATACATATAATTAAATGAGACAACAAATTTTATGTGGTTAACTTAATTACCAAACAGACGAATGAGGACACATACAAAAAGGTTCATTCAAAATTTGAACCCAAAGTGTCTAATTGTAACACTTTTTTCTATTGATTAAATAATTATAACACTTAATTAGGAGTTGAGATATTCAATTGGAATATGACTTAGTTTGAGTGTATGAAATATTCTAATAAGTTTAAGTGGTTGATTATGTATTAAGTCTTTCAATTTTATCATGTTTGGTTGAACAAATTTTTAGTAAACAATTTAGTCCATAAATTTCAAATATAATAACAACCTATCTAAGGTATCAAAACATAAAATAGAATACTAAAACTCATTTATTGTATTGTATCGTTAAATTCATCACTAGTTAACAATGAAAAGTCCATTTATATAACAAATTTAATGTTATTGCGTTACCTTAATTTTTTATTTCCATCATTTTATCTTTTACCTTTCCTTTCAACAATAATTTTATCTCGTATCCTATTTTTCTTGCAAGTTGATTCTTTAAATTATTGATATGTGACATTATATAACTACGAAGAACAATACCATCTATTCAAATACTATAGTGATTAAAAAAAATATAATACTAATACAACACAACACAATACAATATCTCACTTCTTTCCATAAAGAACTTTTGCTTCTTAAGATTCTTTGTATGACTATTACATAAGAGTAGAACATTGTTATCAAAGAGAAAATATATAAAAGAGTGTTGTGCACTATACAATATTAGAATATTGTTATCGAATGAGATACTATTTAATTACTATAATACGATATATTATAAAACAATAGATTTCGACCGTCAAACAGAATGTTAGATATCTCTTAGAAGAAGGTAATAAATAGAAATAAATCTTCATATACATTTCCGCCTAAAATTAAGTCCACTCTCCCCTCTCTACTCTCTCTCATACAAAAAGCACAAAATTTCTACAAAATTTTCATTTTCTAATGGCGGAATCCAAATTGGAACTGAAATCCCCACCAAACCCTAACTCCTTAATTGTCTCAGCACCACCTTCATCTCCACCGGAATCACCGCCGGCGAGTACCGGTGGTGGATTTGTTCCAGCGGTATGGTTCCGGCAACGGCCAAAGATAAGAGTGACGACGGAGTTTGACAGCGATAGCTCTGTATTCTTCCACAGAGTTTCATGCAAAGTGCTGGATAGTTTAGCGAAGTTAAAGTTTTCGTTTCAGAATAATGGGAAGGGTGAGCTATCGGATCCTCAATTGGCGTTAACTTCGAAGTATTTGTCACTTCATTATGATATTGAAGAGAAGAATGCTCTTGTCAATGCTTCGTTTGATGTGGCTCCTGGTTTGCAGTTTAAGGCTGTTCATGAAGTAAAGGTGTGAAATTTATACTGTTTTATGTAACACTTTTTTTTGTAGGTACTGAGTATTGGTGTTTGTATGTTGATTATAGAGTTTTGAATTCTATGCAGCTTAACCTTTATTTGGTTTCTAATTTTATGTGAAAATAGAATACAACAACAATATACCCGGAATAATCTAATCAGTGGGGTTTGGGAGGGTAGTGTGTACACAGACCTTACCCCACTATCTTGTGGAGTAGTCTCTGAAAATAGAATATGGGTTCTTACTATTTTTGTCATGTTTACATTCTTGGAAACTAAAAAGGTAATCTAAGTTTTGATTTTTATAGCTGAACATTGTTAGAAAATGCTTTGCCGGACCCTGCATGAACGGGGGATGTTTAGTGCGTTGGGCTGCCCTTTTGCTTTATAAATCCTAATCAAAGAGTACATTGCTTGCCTCACCAAATCTTAAATATATTGATGCTCCTTAATTGGCTTCTGGTTTGCATTTCAATTCTGCATGTGTTGTGAAGGTGTGAGCATTACTGCTTTGTGTAACACTTGTTCTGCTACTGTAGGGGTGTTTATATTTATGTGATTTTGTATGCAGTACAGTTTGACCTTTTATTTGTCTAATTTTATACTGTCTCTGTTCCAAATGAATGATGGTGCTCTGATATCGGCAGATTTATGTGTCTATATATCCACATGTGGTATTTCATTCTTCCATATATATAACCTCCATTTATACAGATATCATCTATATTCAAAGTTTATACTACCTAGTTCTATGTTAATTTAGATATCCCTTCCCAATATTTTGAGTAAGATACAATGAAACGGCTCTATTTCAGGTTAATACTATATCCATTGTTCAATATTTTTGAAATTTAAGATACATAGTTCAAAATTATCAATGAAGTAATGTAAGTCATGATTTATTATGATTATATTTAGGAAATGTTTCAAAAAAGTCAAAGTAAAAGAAAACATGACTCCTTAAACTGTATTAATGTCATATAAATGGGTCCCCAAGGGTTAGCTCACTTGACAAAGGTTGAGAGACTTGTGTCTTAGGTCACAAGTTCAAGTTTATGTGTTCAAGCCTTGTGTCAAGCGAACTAAGTCGAATATATAGTTGAGAAGGGTAGAGGGGAGGTCCCATCATCCCCTAGTTTAGAAGGCTACTGTTGGCCCTAAAGATTGGCTCCAGATGGATTTCTCGATTATTAAAAAAAAAGGGGGATAAACGGAGTACATTTGTTTTGGCTTATTGATTTGTGTATGAATGTGAGGCGGGAGACTAGCCCAAATCCCTCACTTGCACTGTCTCATGCTTTTCCCATTTCCCATCTGGTGCAAGCTTTAAACAGTATAGAAACTCTGTATCTTGATTATCTTATTTTCTTGTGCAACTCCACATTGTAATTTAGGAAGGTGTGGATGACATGAACTAGGGTGGAAGGGGAGTAGGTAGGAGTGCATCTATACAAGTAAGTAGGAGTGTATTGTCTTGTTGCCCTTACTATATGTTGTTTTGTGTAGTTTGATTTTAGAATTATTGTTGTAGTACTGTTCTGCTACTATTTGTTGTTTTTTGTTATTTTCTATCGTCTCTTGTACTTCCATTACATCTTTTTCTAAAATTGTTTTGTCTTGAGCTGAGAGTCTATCGGTATCAACCTCTCTACCTCACCTCTGAGGTAGGAGTAAGGTCTGCGTACACTCTACCCACTATGTGAGATTACACTGGGTATGTTGTTGTTATAACCTGAACTCCTAATCACGTCAAACACCATCATACAAAATGGGGTGGAGGAAGTAGACAATACGGAGTTTGGATAACTTGGCACACATAAAGATACACATGCTTTCTTTCCTATCTTTTATGTGTCATCCTGTTGTGAACCTAAATTGTGCTGAAGTTATTGGCAAGTTTATTGCCAATTGATGTTGCAGGATCATTATTAAACTCTAGATTTCTAGAAATACATGTGACACTTTGACTCGTTTATGTGTTGCTTCAGTCTCCGTAGTACTATCTAGTATGTAATATGATTGCTTCTGTTTTCATGCTTTATGTGCACTATACCACTTCTCATTCACACTTCTTTTGGTCATACTAGTCGCAACAAGGAGAACTGGCAATGGTAGCTGATCTGGCAGGTCCAGCTTACAAGTTTGAGTTGTCTTCTGCTGTTCCAGCAATTGGCAAGGTATGACCGTATCTCTATGTACAGTTTTCGATTCGGATTCAATGTTATCTTTGAGAAAAATAACTGTTGAAGATATTATCAACATTCTGTAGGCTTATAATATTGACTATGGTTCCTGATTTACCTTTGAGAAGACTACATGGAATGTAAACTGAGCTTACAGTACTTACGGCTTCTTAAGCTCGTGTCTAAACATATTGATTGGCACTTCATTACTGATAGATATAGCATCGTATCTTGTTGTGCAGTTGTGCTATACAATAAAATCTTACCTTTCTGTTGGGACAGTGATGAGAAAGCTTAGATTTTCAGAATGCTATTAGTATCTTATGTTTGACGAAGACTGGCACCTGAGTTTGGCTCTATCTGTGCTTTATCTAACATTTTTGTCTCATTCATTCTATAATCATCCTGCTGCAGCCAAGAGCAACCATCAGATTTCCTTTAGGTGAAGTTTCACTAGAGGAGAAAGAGGAGGAGGAGGAGGAGGAACAAGCTAAGAGAATACTATCAGTGAATGGAATCCTCAAAGGCCAGATCATGAATGGAGTTTGTACTGCAAAATACAAGGATGAAGCTTTGGATCTGAGATACTGCTTTAAGGTAGTTTCTTTTTCACTACTTGTTCATTTTGTTTTGACCCAACTTTTATTGGATTGCAGATGTCCAGTCCTTTATGCTTTTCTTGAGTTCTTTCTTGGCTGTTAAGCTGTTGGTCACTGTTTTATATCATTTGGTATTTAGTTGTACACCAGATGAAATGCTCTATCTCTCTCTTAGATACACACAAGGTGGTCTATTACTCTTGAAAGGAGAGCACATGAAGCATATTTCTTAGGCTGAACAAGTGAAGTGAAGCAAATTTAGTAAACCAACATGTGACAATACTAAATTTGCATTATGTTTTAGTGTTTTATGAAGGATTTGTTTAATTTTTCACTTTAATGTAATTGCCCTTTTTAGTGTTTAGTAACTTAAAAGAAAAAGAAACAACAAACAGAAATAGATAATAGGTGAAAAGAGAATAATATCATATATCTAGAGTGGCAAAATCATCTTTTGGATTCTCATAGCTGTTTATCTGTTTTTCCCCTCTCTTTACATCGACAACCTGTGGTAGAAATTGATGGTGTCTGAAATAACAATATTTGTTGCTGAAACTTATGCTGTAAATGAGATTAAATGTTTTTTTTTAGTTATGTATTTTTCTGAAACTTTTTCCTTTGCATTCTCTTTGAATAGGTCTGCACGTTCATTTTGATTCGATTGATCACCTCAGTTCTTCTGTCTCTGTGTATCTAAAATGCACACCAAAATTGATTATCTTAAAGACTTGCAGCATCTGATTCCGTAATTTTTATGGTTTGGAAGTTTCTCTCTACATTTGAATCTATATTTGGAGTTGACCATTCCTATGTTTCAGGATGAGCAAATGACATTTATTCCTAGCATTTCCTTGCCTTCAAATGCAATGTCATTTGCCTTCAAGCGTCAATTCGGTCCTTCAGACAAGTTGAGGTGATGTCCCCACTCTCTATCTCCATTTAACCTCAATGTTTGTTTGGTAGATTATGATTTTCCTATGCATATGCATATCATATCTAACATTAGTACCTTTTGTTTACTTACAAAAAAAAATGTACTATATATCAGATGTCACTGTTTGATTAGAAACTGTTATAGTGAGATTATTCTGGAGTTCGGATAATGAACCTTTATTTTCCTGAATATACCATAAGGGTGGGAACTGCTTTTACACCGCCTGCTTCATGCAGCGTCGTATAGACATAATAATACATTTTTTCTTAATATGGAAATATAGCTCCAGGTTTAAAAGTTCCTCTCATGATTACAACTGCAGATTGTTGAATATATCAGCTCCTTTATGAAATTCATGGATATACAACATTTACCATCGATTTCCATAAGTTTTGTATTCATGAACTTGATTGTTTTAACTGCTAACACATTTTTAGAAAAAAATGAGATTTAATGGATGTTCTTCTATTGATATAATTTTTCTGGGGTCAGCTACTGGTATAATTTGGACACAAACTACTGGAGCACTGTCTATAAACACAATATTGGAAAAGACTTCAAGTTTAAAGCTGGTTATGATTCGGAAGTGCGACTTGGGTGGGCCTCTCTTTGGGTAAGTTCTGTTGGCAACCCTTTCACAAATGGGGACAAACTGCTTTTTGAGCTTTAAATGTATGCTGCTTTAATTTGCCTTGGTAGTTATCTTCAAGTTCATTGACAGCCCTTATAAAAAAAGTACGTTGATAGCTTTGACATGTTCCTTTCATTTCTTCAAATTAGTTCTTTTTTTAACAATTGAAGTTTTACTTGCCCTTTTTTGTAAGTTTTTGTTCTTAATGTCTAGAGGGCAACTAGCGTGAACACTATGACAATAATTAAAGGTAGAAACAATCAAAAAGGAAAGTCACTCTCTCTATGTAAATAAACTCCACAGTCAAAAAAAAATCTAACCTCTTCAGATGAGGTATACACCTTTGTATTTAATCAGTTCTGAAGAATGTTTATTGGAACACCCCCCCCCCCCAAAGTATGTTTATTGCAGTGGTTTGTCAATGATATGCAGATCTCACACTCATATGTTAAAAGATTCTTTTACTTTATGATTGTCTCATGTGATTCTTTTTAGTTTCATCTTATTGTATGGAACCTGATAACCCCATTATTTCTTTAGTCTTTTTCACGTACTCTGGCCGCTGCACATTTGTCACGATACTGAATACTTTAGCTTATGATCAAGATCCTGATATGGTTTCATCCATTTGACATATTGATCCTGATGACAGGAAATAAAGAAAAAGAGACAGAAAGTGCAATCACTAACAATGTTGTGTGATAATCTTATGGTATACAGATGCTTATTTATCTATTGATTGGATGCATAACAAAATGGAAAGAATACGAAACTGTGCATTGCCTTAATTGCTCACTCTATAAGGAGTACATATGATTGAATGATGCATCATTTTCTTTGAAATCGTAGTTTAGCATGGATTTTCATATCATGTTCTTCTGCTTGTTTAGGTTGGCGAGGAAAGCGGAAAAGCAAAATCAGCTCCCATGAAGATGAAAGTACAATTTATGCTTCAAGTGCCTCAAGATGACATTACATCTTCATCTTTGATGTTCCGCGCGAAGAAGAGGTGGGATATATGAACTATGATGTCATAAGACCCCCCCCCCCCACTCTCTTACCCTGCTGTATCGAGATAGATGTTTACAGTGGAAAATGGATGTTTCACTCCTAAAAAAATTTATCCGTCGCCGATTCTGAACCTTCCTACCATATTCATTTATGTTGTTACTTTCATATATGCTAGTTAAAGCTTAACAACAACTTTTAAATCAATCATGTTTGTTCTCAATAAACCCTGTTCTTTCAGTTGAGTGCGATTTTGGTAAAATTTCTACTGTGTGTTTCAAGCTTTCTTTTAACTTGTTCTGATAGAAAAGGCACAATAGTTTTTCTCTCGTCTTTAAAGTATTTTCCAAGTCTGTATAATGTGATGGATTATTTTATAGGATTATATTGAGGGATACAAGGGGTTGCAATGTATATGGAACTTAACCTATTTGAGATCATGGGGTAGGTTATGAAGGTGAAAATGGGAGATTTATTTATAGGGTAATGAATATTCACACTAACTATTTCATAATATTCTTGTCTTTTGTTATAGTTTCCTAAGTGCACAACACTGTCCTCTAAAAAGGAACAAGAAAATAACATTTAGTAACTTAACTTAGATGGATGAAATTCCTCCACCATATGCGTATTTTGATCAGTGAATATTTGATATCATAGTTATACAAAATTAAGGTATTTAGCTACCCATTTCTTGTATGACACTAAAGGGTTGGATCACAATCTCTAGGGGTTGTTCGAAATGGGGATTTAATGGTTCTTCTATTGATATAAACAAAAACTAGCATCATATTATATGGTAAAGATATAAAATTGACAAGACTAAAAGCCACCAGGAACTAATCATAATTATGTACATGTTTAGCAAAATGTACAAACTTAATACCATCTTATACAAATTCAAAGCCAAGATACTATATTTGAAAGCAAAATAACAGCAAAAAAAGTAACGGCAGAAAGCAACTTTTTCTGTTTTTCTTTTCTTAAATAAGTAGATAACGCAGAAAGCACCCGAGCAGTAGGAACAGGCCCTCTTACATCGACATCTTTACTGAGCAACTATAAATAAAATCCATTGCTCACTCCCAAGTGAATGAAATAATAGAATTGGCAAGACCGGATTCCTCAAAGGTCATGTTGTTATCGAACTCCAAAAACTTTGATACACCAGGAATTGCTTGCGTGAATTTGAATGGCTTCGACTCAGCTTCCTCAAACTGAGTAGAACAGAAGGACCATAGCAGCTAAAAAGAGAAAAGACATCATAAGACGGCTCCATTCCAAGGGACTTCAAAATAACATATTGGTAAAGGTTAACACATATCGTGTCAAAAGAACAAGGAAATCACTACATTACTAAAGAGTATCGTGCCTTAATCAGATACGGGTTTAGTTTACTTGTATTATATGGATAATTACTAGATCTAACTAAGACGTTGTATCCTCGTGGGATCAAGAGATTCAACTTCTGTAAATGTAAATATCATATGCTGAACTCTTTGAAAAGAATTTGTATATCTATAAGCACATAGCTGGCATGTTAGCCTACACGACTGGAAGTTACGAGATCAAATCAGAATAAACCACAAGCCAAACTTGAGAGGCATCAACTCTAGTAAACAGGGAAATTAAAATAAAGGTTAACCTTAATTGAGTCGGTTCGTAAGAAATTCCTTTGAAGCCTGCGTCCATCAGGAAAGCGAATTGCAACTCTGCAGAGAAGGTTCCTGTCACCCTTGGGTTCATCAGGTAGAGGAGGATATAAAGGCTTCTTTATCAAGTTCTCCTCTTTTACAACATCACTGGCGGCTTCATTAGTATCTTTAGAGGCAACTGAACCAGAATCTTCTATACCTTCCATAGAGGCTGCCAATGCTCGTTGTAGTTCTTCATCCTCTTCTCCAATTTCATCTGCACAAAACAAAGTGTTATAAATGAGATTCAATCTGGATTGAGCGTGGCCTATTTATACTTTTCTATACATTTCTATTTTTTATTGGATGGAGGTGGCGGTTATCAACTTGAGACATGTCCAATGTGGTTGCTGTCAAGACAAGTAACTCCTTTGCCTATATGAAGGTAAGCTACATACATGCACGTTACATTCATGTGTTTGGCTGACATGGACTGCAGATGTAACTCTCTCTGCATGATAAGGTTAAAATCAAGATGAATGACATAGAGACTTCGAAAACTGTCGTGATCTCTTTACATGAGTTTCGAGGCCATATTATGAACCTGTAGACCCCACTGTGTGTGACTACACAGGGTATGTTGTTGTTGAGTGTCACCTCACTAAAAAGTCTCACTTTGCCTTTGCAATATATAGCTCTTCTCAAAAACTGAAACCTGTTACTTAGTACAGCATTAGAAAAACATTTAACTTACTCTGAGGCTGAGGCTGAGGCTGAGGCTGAGGTTGAGGTTGAGGATGACGAGGTGCCTGAGGAGTTTCTCTGGGTCGTTTATGAGATAGATTAACATGATATTCTGAGGGGCTAGCATCCATGAAGGATAGGAGATCCTGCATCAGAAAATAATAATATCGGTTCCCCTCAGTTGTATTAGATTGCTATAAACACACAAAGTTACTCAACTCCTACAACTTATGTAGGCAAGTAGAAAAGGTAAATGAACAACAACAAACCTCTAGCAAAGTTTCTGGCTGAACCATTCCACGCCAAGAACGCATCTTCTGACCTGTTATAGGATCAATTACCAATACGACAGGCATAGAATCTAACTTGTAGTACGTGCAAACTTTGCTTCCCTCCTCAGTATCATCATACACCTGCATGCAAACAAGCCAACTGAACACTGGGTGAAACAGAAAGACAATTTTCAGACTTTTAACTACTCCGACTCCAACCAAAAAAAACGAAGGAAAAAACACAGAAGTAACCAAAGCTACTACTTTCAGAACCATGCAGCCAATATGATGACAAGATTATTGTATCCCTTTGGGACTTCCAGTAAAATGACAGTAATTTAGTATCCCCTAGAAAATCACCCCAAATAGAACAAAGGAGACTGCCTGCTTTATCCTTTGTGTCTTTTCCATCAGCTCTTGCAAGTACGAACCCAAGATTGTTACACATATTCTACAGGCCAGATGTTCAGCATGGATATATGAATTGAAACTTTGCTCTCTCAATGGAACAATTTATGGGTCCATTTAGTCTGGTAGTTAAAGTTACTCACACTAATAACTGTTTCCAAGTTCTCTCAAGAACTTTTAACTCTTCCATTTTACCATGTAGGCTAGTCCATTACGGTTTCACTTGGAAGCTAGACTAACATCAAACTTATATACCCATTGGTGGTCTTATCTCTAACTGCTAGCTATGGCGTCAAAGTTGTCAGAAATGTATTTGGGATTGAGTCCACAATCTATTCCAAACATTTACCCAGGCACCTTCAGAAGTGTAAGGACTGCATGCCATGTGCTCTTTTGAGCGAGTATGGAACCATATTTTTTCCTACTTCCTTCCTCTGTCCAAGCTCAAGGCTCAAGAAGCGAGGATAGTGATACAGCAAAACCTGGCACTTTAGTCCGGCACATTAACATTACATGTGGAAAAGTATGCACATAGGGTGTGTTCGGTTGGTCAAATTTTCCATGGAAAACATTTTCCTTTGTACCAAACACACCCATAGTCTCTCGTTCTATTGCTTTCTTTCAAGACCAAAATATTCTATTAATGTCGTCTAACATGACAACATAAAGAGTCAAATTTCTAACGGACTTCAGCACAAGAAGTTCTAACAGCTCTAGTGACCTTTGGAGATATATCTAGCAAATCTACTAAGTTACACATAAAAGATGAGGCACACTGGTAAAACAGCATGCCATTCTGACTACCAGACTATTTTCTCCATTTCAATTTGTTTGTCTTACTTTCTTTTTTCATCCGTTTCAAAAAGAATGTCTCTTTCCATTTTTGGCAACCCACATCGCACTTGATCACAAGATTTAAGGACATTTTGGTACATTCTACTTATCTTTAGGTTTAGACCACAAGATTAAGAAGTTTCTTTACTTTCTTTAACTCCGTGCCAAAGTCAAAACTAGACAAACAAATTGAAACAGAGGGAGTAGTTTAAAAGAAAGAAAGAGTGCCAACCTGCCAGAAGATGAAGTTACTTTTGATAGTCTGGGCAACAGCCTCATTAGCCCAAGTGTCTCGGTTAAGCTTCAAAAGCAGGTTACACAAACCAAAAGTGAGTCACAGACATAACTAGGAAAAGATTATATTGGCTCAGCTACTATGTTCCCAATATCTTTGTTTAGAGGAGGAGATATCAAGAGATATACCATATGTGAGCTGAATTCTCGCGTGGACTGCATATTCACCAAGAGCCATTTGTTTTGCGCTCTAGCAGCATCTTTTGCCTGTAATTACATATAATTCAGTGCAACAATATCCAACAAAGGAACTCGGCGAAGTAGTAATGTACTCCCTTAGCAAAAACATCATAAAGAAGTACAACCCAAAAAGTTAAACCTTAAAACAAGAGACAGCAACCACTGACGCAAGATTTTGTTCTTTTCCACAGTTTAGAACAACCAGTTTGATAGGCATAAGACAAATGGATTAAAAATCAATTCAATGCAGTAAAACTAATACAGCCCTCCAGAACATTAATAAAGATTGATATTCAACATAGTTTTTCCTTTTTAGAAAGAACAAATGACCCCAGTTTATAGATCCTAACAGTATCCTACTTTCTCAAATTTTGGCGCATCAAAATATCCCCTTTCGTACACATAGTAGGCTGCTGTTTATGGGAAAGTCACTTATTTTTGTAAGACTCCCTACTTCCCTAACAGTATCCTACTTTCTTGAATTTTGGCGCTTCAAAATATCCCCTTTCGTACAGATAGTAGGTTGATGTTTATGGAAAGTCACTTGTTTTAGTAAGACTTCCTACTTCAGTATATTTATTGTACATGGTGGTGCTTTTAGTAACTAATGCAAACACTCTTCTTCTTTTGTTTTGATAAGTAAGTATATTAATGCAAACGCTCTTCTTTTTTTGATAAGTAACTATATTAATGCAAACACTTTTAAACCAACCAAAAAAAGAACAAAAGAGAGGGATGCGTAGACCATGTAATGTTATTTTTTAAAGTTTTCTACTTAATAAAATATATACACACAACAAATTTGTTCTTTTTATATACATTTATTAATTAAAGTGATACACAGGTGCAAAGCTCATAAACTTAACTAGTTACTGGTAAAAGAATATGATAACTAGGATAAAATAAAAAGTAAAGAAGCAATGCTAGAAGCATAATAATAAGAAAATTCGACATCTAACATCTTCGAAAAGCCAAAACCAACAACATTGCAATTTACTTAGTTACCCCTCTACTTGATTAAGGGAACACAATTAACCAACATCATCACAATTCACAAGTTGTAAAGAGAACAACTTCTATTACTAGTTCGTTTTGACTTTTCAAATGCCACAACATTATAAGATTCTTTGGGTAACATATAAATCTTCCACCTGTCTACTCAATAGTTGCCAGAACCCACCTGGCATAAATCTCAAATGTATAAATCCAGAAAACTTCTCGCAAGAGCAGCAATAGCAAGGAAAATCACCACAGAAACAAATGAACTATTTACTAAAGCAGGAATGAAAATCTTCCATTGATAAGGTCCACTTACCTTCTCAAAAGACCCATGGTACATCAAGGCAAAAGGAGGACGATACAAAGAAGCAAGATTGTCTTGAGCAGCATCTGCTGTAGAAGTAGAACGTTTCTCTGCCTCCCAAACTCCTGGATGCTTCATTTCCTCCTCAAAGTTACGGAAGGGAACTACTAGACGAGGTTCACGTGATGAACCTCCCATTCCCGAAGAACTAAAGCACACAAAGAAAATCAATTAAACAAAAAAAGGGTACAAATGAAAGGGGAGGAAACATCCTTCAGAAAGAAAATTAGAAAATGAAACAGCAAAATAGTACAGAATAGCAATGCATACAACCACTAGTATTCTTTGTCAAGACAGTCAATTAGCAAGTTCCAATATCTACATGCATGTACTGCACAGACACTCCAGATATTGCAAGAGATGGCAAGAAAGAGTCATACCACTTATGAAAGAGGTACGATAGTCGAGTTGTTTGCACTGACAGAATAATGAGTACAGTTCATGGTATAACTTGATTGCATCATAACCATAATAATGAAAAGAGAGACATGAAGAGGAAGAAAAGACCAATCGTAGGTCTAATTTATGAGCAGCATCAATTATTCTGAGTGCTAGATATCTATAATATTGAGGGAACACACTTTTTCCTAGACTAGTTCAGCGTATGTGCATGCAGGTATAAATAAAAAAGATATTATCATCAAGATTGTGAGTATAATTTTGTGTATTATCCTAATTCTTCTTTTCTAAAGGCCATTAGTAGCATATTTCTCAAACTTTGGATGATTTGTCATGCGAACTGTGTCATCCAGTTAGTCCAAGCTATTGATATACCCTTAGAATACGATTGCACTTAAATTATGAGCATATTGTTGGGATCGAAATAAGAGGGCATCGTGTGGAAGCCAACAAAGATTCCTTGAAATTATAACAAAGAGAAATTATAAAAATCTCATTTGGTTTGGTCAACTGACCCAACATATGACTGATATAAAAAAAGTATAAAACTATTGGGAGAAAACTATTGGGAGAATGATCTCCTAAACAAGACTTCATTTGAGGACTACCTTGAGGATGTTATGATGTTGTTGTAGAAAGGAAGGATCCTTAATTCACAGATATCCAAAACATTTTCCTCCAAGAAAGGGGTTACCTAAGTACGGGAAAAAACATTTTTCTTTTGCGAAAGTTAAAATGAATTATGGTATCAATTTTTTATGGTTAGTGTCATCTTAGCTAATTTACATAAAATAATGTGGTTACAAGCCTAAAATTCTAGATTTTTATATATAATTAATATATGGCAAATCTTAATCATAGACATCTTATAATTTAGATTTCTTTGTATATATCAATAATAATTTGAGATTACAATTTTTTCTATTGTAAAATCTTTTAATGAAGGGAAAAATATTTCAATCAACATTTTTAAGGACCTTCATACTTTTAAAGTAATATGCCTCACATCAGAGACAAGAATTTTTACACCTATTATTAGCAGTTTTAAACGTTAGATTTAAATTGGATTTAAGAAAAATCACAACTTGACCAAACACCGCTTCTCTCCTTTCCATAGGGATCCGAAAAGGTAAACCCCTTCCTAACCAAAGGTCAAGAGAATAAGACACTTTTTGTGTTCATTGCCCACAACCTACCTGGATGTGTTTACCGCTTCCTAAAATCTCCCGTTCTTCATATTTTCTAGCACATGGAATTTAAAGCGATAATATCTATGACATAAATGACCATGCTAACGTCCAGTAAAACAGGAGAATGAGAAAAAAACCAAAGGCTCTCACATATAGACAACGAGAGTAGTTTAGAAGCATGAGAAGTTGAACAGCATACCCATAAAGTACCGCATTGTCATAAAGAACTTCCCTTTTTACAGGTAAAGGTGGACGTACATCATCTCCATCGCCTTGTACCAAATTGGTGTCTGCCGAGTCGTTTACACCTCCACTGGATCATAAGCAAGAAAAAAATTGCAAATAGTAAATAAAAAGGACAAAAGAATAACTAAAATAGAAAGATCACAGGGTATCTATATTTAAAAATACCTCAAGCTTGGATCACCAAGAAGTGCATCATTCCCCAATTGTGGAGAGTTAAAAGATGCTGCTGCCCCACCCTCATTTCCTATGTAGAAAAGCTGAATTGCTTCCTCAAGTTTCCAGCTTGTTGCCTGCATGCACACAATATTTACAATCTCCACCATTTAGAAACTAGGCTCTTAAAATTACCAAAATGAAGAAAAATTGTCAATTTCGATTGCACCATAACTCAATATTCTGCATAGGCCCCTGATGAAAACAAGATGCTACAAGAGCCAAAATCAAGGAAAGGTCAATGCCATCAGTACCTACTTGGCATTTAATTATCTGCTTCTTTTCAACCCATTGACTCATGTTATAACCAATACACGAAATAAATATATCCTCACACCCAACAACTAAAAAGATCACAAAATAAGTTGCCGGCAAAGCTAGACAAAATTAACTTCTGTGTGATGTACAATCAGAAGGTCCAACAAAAGGGAAGAGCTCAATTGACAACGGCTCAAAAAAGTATGAAATCCAATGTACAACTCTCACCCACCTCCTTTCCTAAATGAAGAACAAGTGCCAAACAAAAAGAAACCCCTAAATTCATAAAACCTCCACAATTTTCACACCATCTCATTTTTAATTTTTTTTAAAACTGATAACATTACACCATCTCATATTTTAGGAACAAGATAAAGATAGAACGTAAAATTGGGCATACATCATAACATACTAGGCCCCAAAGGTGCTAATTTTTCTTTCATAATGGTTATGTACGGAAGGTCGCGTGCACCTCAACTACATATTCATCCTTGACTAGTGCCCCAGAGGTGCTAAATTTATCCAACCATTTCCATCATAAATGATAGGATCATTGAATTATTGTTCCAAATTCAAAATCTGTATGCACTCAAACTGTTAACACAGTTCTTTCTACGAGCCTAAAGCCATAATCTAATTCAAAATAAAAACATATCATAAACTTGCATGTCAAGAACGAAATAAAAGAACATCTGATCCAACTTCTACCAATTTTAAGCTATTTTTTTGTGCCATAGAGCTATAATGGCACCACTCCGAAGCTATTAACAGCCAAAATTCTCCTTTACAAAGCTCAAATCTTCTTTTTACAAATAAATTCTTCTTTATAAAGCTCGGATCTTTAAACAACAAAAAGAACCCAAAGAACAAAAACTAAAGCTCAAATTGATTAATTTTATATCTCAACATGAAAATGCTGAAAACATACAACTTTAACTCTCCTAAAGCAATAAGAACCCAACATCTACAACCCGCACAACGAATATAGTAAAATAAAGTTCAAATCGCACACTAGTCCACAGCCATAGCAGGGAGAGTTCAATACCGGATCTGCTATCATCAGTAACCACATAAAGCAAAACACATGCATTCATATTAAGCAAGTCTAGAAACAGAATTGTTTAAACCTGGAGGAACTGCCGGGCAGTATCGGCGGTTTGACCAACGGCGATTTCGAGGAAAGAAGAAACTAACATCTGCTGGTCCGACGCCGACATTACGCCGTCCATGGCTTCTCTCTGTTCAATTTTCCGGCGGCAACTACTTATAAAGAGAAAACGGAAACCCTAATTCTGAAGAATTTTTACCCTTTTGTAGATTTCTTCTGTAACACAGCGATCTGTTCGTTTCGTTCTCCGGCTCAGAAAAGGGAATTTCTATCATAATAATTTATATTATATAGTTTTTCCTATATATATACATATTTTTAAAATTCTTTTATTTAAATTTTATTATATACTTAAACTAGTTTTGCTCTAATTACAGAAAGCCTCCTTGTAGTTTTTTAAAAATAAAATTAAAAAAAATCCCAACGCTATTGTAAAAAGTGTAGAGAAAATAATAAAAATGGTCTCTTTTTTTTTTTTGCTAGAGAAAGAGGTTACTAGGTTTATTTTTGTGTAATAGACTAATAGCTTATAAAATTACATAAAAATATAAATTGTACTAAATTAATCTAGTGTGATCAGCTCGGCTAAGGCTTCGACAAGAGAATAAGGGTGGATTTAGAGTGGTAAGAATATGTTCTTGAAAACTCATAACTTTTCCATAACTTTTATATTTTATATTGAGAATTGTATATTAAATATATCTATAGAAATGGAGTTTGTTTAATACATACATATTAAATGAACTATTTAAAATACTTAAAAGAACTAGAACTACTTAATACATATATTAAATGAAACTACTTAAAATTTACCCACAAATATAAGGGTCATATTTATTATTTTCTCTAAATTTGTATAAGGAAAATTAAAAAAATTGTCTTCTAAACTTATTCAAAAAAGTTATTTACATAACTTAATTTTATTGATAACTAGGCACGCTCCTATTTTTATTCGAAGTGTCGCACTTACAAGTTACAATATATTATATCTTTACACATTTTACTATATGTTAAAAATGATTTGTTTTTCTCTTCTCTTCTCTTCTTGTTTTTTTTTAGGTTGTTTGTAATAAAATAGAAGGAAAAGTTTGTATAGTTGCATGAAAAATGATTATATTATTAGAAGTGGTAAAATTTGTCTATAAAAACATAATTTATTTAATATGTCAAAAATATTGAGCGGGTTATTAATAATCAAGTACCAATTTATGATGAATTTCATAATTGATAATATTTAATTACCTTTTGCATTGCAACAACAACTTTAATTTGATACAAAATGATTTTACGTGTTTAAAAGCCTCGAGATGACTTACAATTATTTTTTATTTAATTGGATCTTACACGTTCAAGAACTTCTTTTGGGGAGGAACAAAGTTCAAGAATATTTATCATGCATTAATTGGATAATGTCTCCTAATCATAAATCACTCAATAAATTAATGCTTAATTTTTGCAGTATTTAGTTATAGGCCTAACCCATCGGTGACCCCCTAAACTTGGCACCAACTTTCACTTAGGCACCTCAAGTAGGCGATGTTCATTTTAGACACCTCATGTAGGGTCTCACTGTGTCATTTTGACACTTTTGGCTGACTAAGCACAGTACGTGTGCTACACGAATTTTGAGCGCGTCAGAGACTTTTTTTGTAAATATTTTGATTTTTTTTGTAAATATTTTCTTCTCCTTCTTCTTCCTTGCTTTCTCCCTTCCATCTTCCCCACCTTCTACCATCCTCCATCACCACACAACTTTTTTAAACTCTTTGATTCTTCCATCTTCTTTGAAAATCGAATTTGCATCTTGATTCATATTCAAAAACAGAATCGATTTCAAGGGAATAAAAAAAGAAATCAACTTCTTTCAAATGGAAAAA
>JAJOOO010027914.1:0-23072 GCA_029582685.1 Solanum piurae
TGTTTTTCTTGGTAAAGAGAGTTTTAAATTCCTTATGGTTTTAGTGTCTATGCGATGAATGAATGCTAAGAGGCTTGTATTAGACCTCTTCGAGGTCGAGTACGCCGGTTACGACTAGGGGGTGCTCCCGGGTCGTGACAAATATGTTAAAAGTTTTCCATATAGATGTGTATGCCTTGTTAGATCCCGGTGCTACTTTATCTTTTGTGACACCATATGTGGCAATGAGATTTGATGTGCTCCATTATATGTTGTTAACACCTTTTTCTGTCTCCACTCCTGTTGGTGATTATGTGGTGGCTAAGAGGGTTTATAGAAGATGTCATGTTTCCCTATCCCATAGAGATACTCTTATTGATTTGGTAGAGCTTGACATGCTAAATTTTGATGTTATACTTGACATGGATTGGCTGCACTCTTGTTATGCATCGATTGATTGTAGAACTCGGGTAGTCAAGTTTCAATTCCCGAATGAGTCTTTCCTTGAGTGGAAGGGGGGAAATTCTATGCCTAAGGGTCAGTTTGTCTAATGTTTGAAGGCTAGAAATATTATCTCCAAGGGTTGCATTTACCGTCTTGTTAGGGTTAGGGACATAGATTCTGAAACCCCTACTCTTGAGTGGGTCCCTAATTTAAATGAGTTTTTGGAAGTGTTCCCTAATGATCTACCCGGTATTCCTTCCGAGCGGGAAATAGACTTCGGTATTGACCTTCTCCCAGATACGCAACCTATCTCAATTCCTCTTTGTAGAATGGTCCCGGCTGAGTTAAAGGAGTAGAAAGAACAGTTGAAGGATCTATTAGACAAAGGTTTTATTCGACCGGGTATCTCACCATGGGGTGCTCTTGTGTTACTTTTTAGAAAGAAATATGGGTCTCTTCGTTTGTGCATTGATTATCGTCAATTGGACGAAGTGACCATTAAGAACAAGTATCCTCTTCCAAGATTTGATTACTTGTTTGACAAACTTCAAAGGGCTATTTATTTCTCTAAGATTGATGTTTGTTGGGGTTATCACCAATTGAGGGTGAGACGTGTTGACATTCCGAAGACGTGTTAACGAACTCGGTATGGCCATTATGAATTCCTAGTGATGTCGTTTGGTTTAACTAACGTGCCGGTGGCATTTATGGACTTGATGAATAGAGTGTTTAGGCAATACCTAGACATGTTTGTGATTGTATTCATTCATGACATTTTGATCTATTCAAGGAGTGAGAATGAGCATGTTGACCATTTGAGAATTCTATTGCATGTTCTTAAGGACCAACAACTTTTTGCAAAGTTTAGCAAGTGTGAATTTGGTTAAGGTCTATGGATTTCCTTGGTCATATTTTGTCTTATAAGGGTATTGAGGTAGATCCTAAGAAGACGGATGCGGTAAAGTGTTGGCCTAGACCTCTAACCCCTTCGGACATTAGAAGTTTTTTGGGTTTGGACAGTTATTATAGAAGGTTTGTTGTGGGATTTTCTTCCAGTGCCTCTCCGAGGCTAAGTTCATTTGGTCAGAAGCTTGTGATAATAAATTCCAATAGTTGAAAGATAGACTTACTTCCGCCCCAATGTTGACATTATCGGAAGTTACGAATGTTTTTGTGGTGTGTTGTCATGCCTCTAAAGTTGGGTTGGGATGTGTGCTTAGGAAAAATTGTAAGGTTATTGCCTATGCTTCAAGGAAACTTAATGTCCATGAGAAGAATTATACTACCCATGACCTCGAGTTAGGGGTGGTTGTTTTTGCCTTAAAGATATGGAGGCATTACCTATATGGGGTTCATGTTGATGTGTTCACCGATCATAAAAGTTTGCAATATGTGTTTAGTCAAAAGGATTTGAATCTTCGCCAAAGAAAATGGCTAGAAATATTGAAGGACTATGACATGAGTGTTCTTTATCACCCCGACAAGACCAATGTGGTAGCGGATGCTATTAGTCAGTTGTCTATGGGTAGTGTGGCTCATGTTGATGATGGTAAGAAAAATTTGGTTCGTGATATTCATAGGTTAGCCCGTCTCGTTGTTCAATTAGTGGAATCCACCAAGGGTGGTGTTATGGTTCACAGTGGGTTTGAATTGTCTTTCGTAGCGAATGTGAAATCTAAGCAAGGCCTTGATCCTATTTTCGTTGAATTGAAAGAGGCGGTACTTAAGAAATCCGTTGAGGCTTTCTCCTAAGGGGTAGATAGTGTACATAGATACCAAGGCCGATTATGTGTTCCTAATTTTGATGACTTGGGAGAGATAATCTTATTGGAAGTTCATAGTTCTCGGTATTTGATTTACCCAGGAGCCACCAAGATGTACCATGATTTACGGGAAGTCTATTGGTGGAACGGGAGGAAAAAATGACATTGCGGGATTAGTGGCTAGTTGTCCAATTTTTCAACAAGTTAATGTTGAACATCAAAGGCCGGGAGGTTTATCCCAAGATATAGGTATCCCCACTTGGAAGTGGGAAGAGATAAATATGGATTTTATTATGGGTTTGCCTCGCACCCAAAGGCAACATGATTTTATTTGGGTCATTATAGATCGGATGACAAAATCAGCTCATTTCATTCCCGTCAAGGTTTCTTTTTCGGTGGTAGACTATGCTAAGATATACATAACAGAAATGGTGAAGTTTTATGGGGTTCCTTTATCCATTATTTCCGATCGGGGTACTCAATTCACTTCACACTTTTGGAAGTCATTCCAAAAAGGGGTTGGCACCAAAGTTAAGCTTAGCATGGATTTTCATACCCAAACCGATGGGAAAATGGAGCGTACCATCCAAATGTTGGAAGATATTTTAAGGGCATGTGAAATTGACTTCAAGGGTAATTGGGATGACCACTTGCCATTGCTATAATTTGCCTACAAAAATAGCTATCACTCAAGAATCGTTATGGCTCCCTTTGAAGCCTTGTATGGTAGGAGATGTAGGTCTCCCGTTGGTTGGTTTGAGGGGGGTAAGGTTTTCCTACTTGGTCCCGAATTATTTTATGAGGTCATTGAGAAAGTCAGACTCATTTGAGAGACGTTCAGAATGACTAAAGGTTGGCAAAAGTCTCATGCCAATGTAAGGAGAAGGGATCTAGAATTCGAGGTTAACGATTGGGTCTATTTGAAAATATCACCCATGATGGGTGTGATGAAATTTGGCAAGAAGGGGAAACTTAACCCCCGGTATGTAGGCCCATACCAATTTTTGAAACGTGTTGGGAAAGTTGCCTATGAGTTAGATTTGCCAAATGAGTTGTCTCCGGTGCATCCGGTGTTTCATATTTCTATGATTAAGAAATGTATTAGAGATCCGGAATCCATTAGCATCTTAGAAAGGTTGGGGGTTTATGAGAGTCATTCATTTGAGAATGTCCCGGTAGAGATTCTAGACCGACAAGTTATGAGGTTGAGAAACAAGGAAATAGCTTTCGTGGAGGTTTTGTGGAGGAACCACCTAGTTGACGGTGCTACTTGGGAGGTCGAGGCCGATACGAAGTCTCGCTATCCTCATTTTTTTCCTTCTACTTCTACTCTAGCTTGACGTAAATAGTTCCTCTTGAGTTTTCCTTGTTTTGGAAGTCATGTGAGTTATATGTGTTTTCCATGATTTCCCTATGTAATGCATGTTCTTGAAAAAATTATGTTTAGTAAGAAAATGAGTTTTTATGATTAATTTTCCTTTTGTTGTTGTGCATTGAGTAAGAGTTGCATATATGCTTCATGAGATGAATTGTAGAACATGCTTTAGTAGTGCTTTATTTTTTTGAAGGTATATTGAATAAGGGCACCATGAGATTGTGTTGAGCATGCTTTTAGTTTGGAGAAGGTATTTCCTCCTATGAATATGAGAAATGTGTAGTTTTCATGCATAATGGGTTGTTAGATGTAGTTCCTACTTTCTTTGTGATGCATTGACTATGTTTTAGTGGATTTGATGTTTCCTCCTTTGAATTGTGTATTATTTTGATGTTGCATGCATACTGAGTTGCTAGTCTTCAGTCTTTAATTCCGTAAGGTTTATAGACCATCATTCGAGGATGAATGTTCCCAAGGGGGAGAAATTGTAACACCCCAGAAATTAGTAGGCTAAACTAGAGCTAAACGAAAGGGTTAATGTCAAGGGAAAAAAGGCAAGGGCCAAGGCTGCCCAAGTTTTCAAGGGCACTGCCCACACTGCCACGAGGGAATTCACGACCCATGGTGGTGAGGCAGTAAGGCCCCCAAGGCTGCCCAACTTGGCATCCTCCACACGAACCACTTCACGGCTCATGAACGCCTAGACAGCTCGTGGTAGTGGCCATGGTCCTGCGTTCACCTTGTGTGTTTTTTTTGGATGACATAGCTACTGGTAAAGGGACAACGGGGATCTTCAGGGGCCGTGGTGCCCTTGATGGCTCGTGAAGAGAGGCGTGAAGCCTGGGTGCCCCACTTAAAGTGGGGGTTATTTTGGGTAATTCATTTTTAAGTGTATATTAAGTTAGGTCATTTTGCCTATGTTTTGTACACCTATATAAGTCATTTTAACCAAAAATTCTACCCATTCACCTTATTATTTCAAAAACCCAAATCAATTCACAAAAGATCATCTTCTCCAAATATTCTCTCTTTAGGACTTGAAGAAGAAGAAGGAGGAGGAGGAGGTTAGAGCTAGGGTTCAAGAAGCTAGGTTTGTCACACCAAATTTGTTGGTCTTCATTGATAAGGTATGGTATTCCTTCATCCATGGTGCCCCTTCAAAATCCCAATTTCAAAGATAAAAAACCCCAAATGTTAGGGTTTGATTCCAAAGTCATGGGTTCCTTTCAAAATTGATTCGAATGATTGAATTATGTTATATTATGAATGAATTGATGATTCTCTATGGTTTTTATGTTGGATCTCCAAGAACCCATGAAATCCCCATATTTCCCAATTATGGTCTTGTGATATGGGTTTGTTAGTGAAAGAAGAATGTTATGAAATTATGCATGTAGTGATTGGGTTACTTGAATTATGATGATATCCATGTCTAAAGTAGTGAATTCTAGATGTGTTGATTTGATATGAACTTTGACCCTTGAAAGGGTGAAATATGATATTATGTATGTTGAATATTCTAAGGTTGAAAGGTTTTCTCACCTATTGAATCAATATGTAGACATGGACGGTGAAAGGCTATTCTCATGCATGATCTAAGAGTTATCCTATGAATTATGTTGGATTGAGTGTCAAGACATTCTTCCATGAATATGAACTTAAGTCAAAACTTAATAAGTACTCAGTGGGAATAAATGCTTAGCACCGAGTGGATATTCATATGAGATGGGAGCCCTCACGTTAGCTGAGCCTGGGTTTCTAGAAGCAATTTCCTCGGATTGAATCCCTCACATGAGTAGAGGCCGGGTTTTTAGTAGCAGTCCCCTTATCCCATAAACTATGTTCCCCCATATGTTATTTAGCTAATGGTAAGCTAAAGTTATCGGTTCAAGCTTAGGCATGAATACCAACCCTTTTCGGTGTGGGAGTCACCAGATTTCATGTTAAGCTCACATGGTCTCATGTCGGTTAAGGCTTATTCCTACAATAAGAACAAGAATATGAATTATGAACTATGGTTACTTAAGAAAATTTTATATAAGTTTTCAAAGGCTTTTAAGGTGATTGTGATTATGTTTACTATGTTTATCACTTATGCTTTTCCATTATCTTTATGATGATGTTTAAACTTGGTAAATAGCTTACTTTCAAATTAAATGTCCATTTTAAGATGTTTTCAATGTTTTTATGCATGGCTATCATACTTGGTGCATTTTTGTACTAACGCCTACTTTTCCTACATTTTCCCCAAGTGTAGGGTCCGATTCTCAAGGTGATCATTCTAGTGGATAAAGCTTGGACTTGTGTATCTTTCGAGCATGTTGGTGAGTCCTCATGGTTCGAGGATGGCTATTTCTCATGTTCTCCCTTTTTGGACATGTTGTATGGGGTAGGCCCTATTTCATTCTAAGATTGTTTTAGATGGCTATGTTGAGACTTAGTGTCAAGACTTCCTCTTTTCTTTTATGAAAATTTTAGACTTGAAATGCATTTTACTCTTATTGTTCTATTGCTTATTTTATGAAGACTAAGTGGCTTTTATGGAGTTCTTCGGGATTCTATACGCCATGTTACATCTACGGGGTACCCCTGGGTCGTGACATTGGGTTCTTTATTTGGTAACGACCGCTTATACTTCTTTTGGAAAGTGTAATTTGGTTTTATAATTTTAAGTTAGGGGTGTTGATGAGTGGGGGATTCCGACTTATTTAGGGCTTAATATTCAAGAAATTAGTGTCCTCAATGCCTATTTTATGCTCATAACTGATGTTTAAATGTTAATATGCATCAATGAAGGCATAAGATAATGGAAAGGACATTACGAGGCAAATAGGAGCGAAAAGATAAAAAAGTTGAAGGAAAGCAAAGCACGTACTCTCCAAAGCCACACGATGAGTCACCGAGTAGACCTTCAGCTCGCCTAAAGTTCTAGCATGCCATCCCATGGACAGGATCAACTTGGCTAGCAAATTTGTGGTTCGCCGATGCGTCGAAGATATGAGCGATCCCGATCTCAATCACCAAAAGTTACATAAAAGAGATGATGAGAAACCAAACCAAGAAGGAGAGAAGAGGAGCACTCGGTGTATGACCGACTAGTTCGGTGAGCCCAGCTTACTTCGCCGAGTGGACTCTGTGCTAAAATTTTGGGAACGTATAAATGCAATTTTTAAAAGAAGAGAACGAGTTCCCACATTGTTCACTTCTGGGTTTTTGATTTGTTAACATTCTAGAACATTGTTTTTAGATTTATGAGCAAGGATTTAGAGATTGTTAGATTTTTAGCTTTAATTTGAGCATTTGGAGTCTTGTGGATCGTTCTCAAATCTTATGGAACACTTCGTTGGTAATGATTTCATGTTCTTTAGTTTGTTTGGCTAAACCCCCCATTCTTGGGTTTGTATTTATGTAGTTTATTGCATTAATTAGCTAATGGGTGTCGTTACTTACTGATTGTATTGTAGTTTTGAAGTGGGTTCAACGAATAGTTCATGTTTTAATTGAGGAATTGTAGTTGCGAATGCAATTCTAGTTCAATACTTGATACTTACTTGAGAAAGAGGTGTTAGAGTCAAATTATTAGTTGATGATTGTATTGATTTCATTGTTATGAATATTACTTGAGAAAGTGTGTTTGAGTGAAATCTTGCAAATCTAGCTTGAAAAAGTCGGTTGATTAAGATAATTGATTGTTCGATTGTGTTTTTCATGTTAAGGTTCGAGAGAACTCACTTGAATCGCAATAGTTGATTGATAAATGATTGTAGCACTCAAAAGCTAGCCTACCCACTGATATTCAACATCTTCGAGTAACTCGTAATCACTCATTACACGAAATTAGCATTCAGTTTATTACACTCCCAAGAAACCTTCTATATTCGCTTACTTCCGGTTTTAGCAGTCGTAAATTAGTTACCTGAATCCGCCCATTTGACATTAATTGTACCTCTACAAACAATTAGAACATAATTTTACCTCGTAATCGAGTTCTTTATTGTATCACTCCCTATGGGATTGACCCCAACTCTTAGTTGGGTTTATACTTTTTAGCAACCGCCTACACTTAGAATCGGATGAAGTGCATTTGAAAATTATCAATCTGCAATTTATTTAGCTAGTATGTTTCAATGGCTAACTCGATCAAATACAGTATCCAGTGCCAGTCGTGCCTCCCTACTTTGGAACTTGACACCGCGTGACCCAAGAAACTATGGACCCCCTTTAACAAGATTGGATGTGGCAATATTTCAATGGGATCAACCTTTACTTGGTCTACTTGAATCCTTTTCCTTAGATCTTGTGGCCAAGCATTGTTTCCTCTTTAGCTTTGAAATGGCATTTCTCCCAATTGAGAATGTTTTTTTTCTACACACCATTGCAAAACCATGGTCAATTGGGATAAACGATCCTTAAAGTAATCACTAACCACAGATATGTCATACATGATCACCTCTAATGAATCGTCTACCATGGCGGAAAAGATAGACAACATACATAGTCGGAAAGCTGTCTGAGCATATTAAACAATCCAACATGCATCCTTTTAAATGCAAATGTGCCATAGGGACATGTAAATGTTGTTTTCTCTTACTCCTTAGGGGCTATCAAAATTTCACAGTATCTCGAGTACCAATAAAAAAAGCAATACCAGTCACTACCTACAAACCGATCGAGCATCTTGTCCATGAATGGCATTGGAAAATGATATTTCTCAGTACATGTGTTTAGCTTATGATAGTCCATGCACACCCGCCATCCAATCACAGATCTTGTAGCCACAATCATATTTTTTTTAATTTTCCATGACTTTTATACCTCCCTTTTACGGAACATATCGAACTGGAATGACCCACTTTCTATTGGCAATGGGATACACAACACCCTCATCAAGCCACTTGATAATTAATTTCTTTAAAAAATCTTGCATAAGAGGATTCAACCTCCTTTGGTTTTCTATACTCAGCTTACAATCTTTAGATAATTAGATTTTGTGAGAGCAAATGCTAAGTGGAATTCTGACAATATCAACAATCCACCAACCCAAGGCTTTGGTGTATCGTTTTTGCACTCCAATTAATGCTTCAATCTGTCTCTCTAATAAATCATTGGAAACAATCATTGGCAAGTTGTCGTTACCTACAAGAAACACAAATTTAATAAGGTAAGAAAGAGAGGTTTTTAACTCTATCTTAAGGTGGTTCTTCAATCAATGGCTAGGCCGGAGGACTCTCCCTATTTTTCAAATCAATATCAAGCTTCTTGTTGTTAGATTAGAAAGAACTCAACCCCACAAGAACTGTATCAGCCTCGTCATATTCATAAATATCTTCCCTATCATAATTAAGCAATACAACATCCCATTCATCAATATAAGAAATATCACTGATACTTGCTCTCATCGCATTGATAACATCCACACACGATACGACATGTATATCACTCATGTGTTTCATATACTTGCACACATTAAAACTTACCTCTTCATTGTTCTACTGGAACTTCAATTCTCCACTTTCAATATCCACTAAGGCCCTCCTGGTAGCTAATTAAGGTCTACCTAAAATAATTGGGACCTTGGCATCAATTTCACAATTCAACACAACTAAATCAACATGGAATATAAACTTACCAACCTTAACCAATATAGCATGAAGCACACATATTGATCTTTTGATAGACCGGTTCACCATCAATAGTCGCATTATTGTTGGCTTTGGAGTATATAGCCCAAGCTTTTTTAAGATAACTACGGGAATCAATATGGCATTTGTTCCCAAATCACAAAGTGTCTTAGCGAATTGATATACCGCAATGCTACGAGGAATGGTGAAGGCCTCCAGATCATATTTCTTCATAATCACATTACTCGACATGATGGCGCTACAATTATGTGATACTTCAATAGTCTTAAACTACATTCTTTTATTTTTTGTGACTAACTCTTTCATAAATTTTGTGCATATTAACATAAAAGCAACACATCAACTAAAGAGATATTCATTGACATGATTTTGAACATGGCCAAGAAATTTTGAAATTTATCATCACATTTCTTCTTCAAACGTTGAGGATAAGGACGTGTCGCTTTTATTGGATTTTTCACATTTGAAACTTGCACATCCATGTTGCTCGATGGAGTAGCCACATTACCCCCCAAATATGCATTATAATCACTCCTGGAATTATAAATAGGATTATCATTATCAATAACCTCTGGTTCATCAACGCTTACTTCCACTAGTGACTCATCATCATTAATAGCCTTATAAGTTCCATCACCTTCATTCATAGAATCATTATTCAACACTTAACCACTTTAGGTTATAATTTCCATGACATGAGGCTCATTTTTTGGGTTTGCGACCCTATCACTAGGTAAACAGCCCTTCGGTCGAGGGTTCAAATGACCTGAAATTTGATTCATTTGAGCCTCAAGTCATGTAATAGAGACCGACTGTGAGGTTATGGTTTGGTTCAAGAAAGATAAATTTGTCTTCATCTCTTTAAGTACCCTGAACCTTCTGCCTTGTTGAGAATCCTTGGAAGAATATTCTTAGTTCATAAATTTTTCAAATCTTCTTGTTGCTCTTTAGGCTTTGGTCGGTGATGGGGTGTAACATACTGATGTTGTTCATCCTCACATTTTCTCCAATTGGCAACTCGATCAGGCCGATCTGTATCTCTTAAACCACCGTCACGATCCTTGTTCAAACCTTGATTTTTGCTCAGCCTTTCATAGATTGGACGAGAACTCCCCGCTTGATTGCTCAAAAACAGAACTTCTCCACTATACATAGCTTTGAACTTTTCATCTTCGTGTCATAATCAATCACGTGTTCCAACCGCATTCACCTTCTTGAAACTACCACCCATCACTTGTTTTGATGAAAGATCCAGTTGAGTCATCATGTTTTCCATGTTCTTGGTCCTTCTCCAATTGTTCTTCAGTCATACCAATAGTAAGAGCTGATACTTGATCTTCCCTTGTGTGCCAATTGAAATTGAATTTTTTCATCTCATCAAGAAGAAAACAAGCCACTAGAAATGTTTTTCTCATAATTCTACCATATGAGTTGGTTGGAACCCCCGTTATTAACTATATCAAGACTCCGGTAGAAAATTTGCAACAACACTTTATCTGATAACCCATGAGTCAGACATTGCAAGAGCTTTTTTTACAGTATTGAATGCCATCTCGGAGCATCAACATTTTTTATGGAGGAAAGAACCTCTAAATAAAAACCTCGATCAACTCCTCCCATGAAATTGAATCTCTTTACAACTCCGCCAACCACTAATTCTTAGCCTCACCCATCAAGGAGAATGGTAACAGTCTCAACTGCATGGACTCTTGTGTGATATTTTCGAAAGTGAACGACACACATATATCCACAAGATTCTAGATATGCTCATGTAGGTCTTCATTAGCTAACCCTCTAAACTGCCCCTTCATTTGGAGCAATTGCAACTTAGTACTCAAAACATGAAATATACCATTGCCCACAATTAGGGATAAGCAGATAGCACCAATACTACCCAAATCTTCCAAATCATAACGATAACCCATTTGGCCAGGGTTGCTAGAAGCCTCACTACCACTGACACTCATATCATGACTTGTAAAGATAACAACCAAGAAAACAATGGTAAGAGTATTTAACTACCAACAACTACTTTACAAAATCACTTCAACAAAAGAAAACTATGAACCACTCCCCGGCAGTGGTGCAATTTTGATAACGCTCAAATATACATTTTATGAATCAACATAGAAGCGATCACTACCAATAAATAACCCAATGAGAGGTTGGGGTCAAATCACACAAGCAATGGTATAGGATAGACTTCGATTATGAGGTAAAATTATGTACTAATTTCTTTGTAAGTTTGTAGAATCGATCGTACACATAAATTCAAATTAGAGACGTTTAAAAATATCAATTTAGAGTTTGATTAACAAATTGTTAACACAATCAAAGGATTAAGGGGTTTTAACAAGATAGAGATGAATCCTAGGGATGTGCATAATTGTATGTTAATTTCAAACATAGGTAATCATATTGCTCAATGTAGTTAATCATTAATGGGTTGGTTAGATCATCAAATTACACAATAAGAATTTCTAAATCTCGAATTGACTTTAAATAGAGTTCTCTCAAACCTCAACATGCGAGCTACACTTAACAAATCTAAAATCTTAACATAGTTCCTTTCTTCAGGCAAAAAATGGCAATTGAAATAAGTCAATGGTTATTAATTATCTCTCCCACTCCATACAACTCTCTCAAAATTATAGAGATATACACTAGAATTGAGTTTTCCATCCAAGTTCATAAATTAAAATATGATCAACTGATTAAACCCTCTTCAGATTAACATAAAACTGAATAATTAAAAAAAGAAAAATAAAATTCAATCTATAATCAAATTAAATTGCACACCCTTAGAATAAGGGGTCTAGCTAAACATAGTGAAAATAAAGAGAATTATACCAATGAAGTTGTTGTCCATTCAGTCTAGCTTATTTGAACTTTAAATCCAAGATACCCAATGCAAAACCAAAAAATTTCAAGAACAAACAAGCCTAAAACTTAAAATTCTAAGAAGTTTCTATGTACTGTGTGTTCAGAGTCATCCAGGATACCTTTTCTCTATATTCAAAACAATTTATTCTCCCCCAAAAGTTGGCAAGAATAGTACTTCAGGACTTATTCGGTGACATTAGTTGAGTTCGTCGAATTATGTGGTGAGTCATAAAATTCTTTAGCTTTTGACTATTCAACTTCAAACTTAGGGCTTCACATGTTGGACACCCTTGGGGAGACCGAAGGAGTTCACTTTTCATGATTGGAGAGTCACTAATTGGTATCTATGCTTAGAAAGATGTTAGCCATTTTCAGTAGAACTTTTAGAATGATTTGGAGATTACATCGTACCTTGTCGACTGAGCTGGCAAGTCACCATTCTGCTTCTTTCCTCACCGACCTTCTTTTAACTATTCAGCAGAAGTCTTGGTCATTTTTAGTGATGTCCAGCCCTTTTGGCGAGTCGTCTTTCTCACTTGGCAATATTCGACCTTGTATTTTTTATTTGTTTTCCATATTTTTGGATTCTTTTTTCTTAAATTTGTCCCTGCCTTAACCTTAAGCCTTCATACCTGCAATTCAACACTTTAGTAACACAAATAGACATAAAAGGGAATTGACATTATTTGGTGAACTAAATATCCTTAAATAAGTCCAAAGTCTACTGAATATTAGTACCTTTGCATCAATATCTTAAAATTGGACAATATGGTAAATGCAGCCTTTGGCGATCATTTTCTCATCTTGGTGATAGAAAATAAACATGCCCTTCAGTGTTGTCATATTAACCTTCCATTCCTAAACTACTTCCCTTAGAAATTTGAATATAACAGTCGTGGCTCGGAAGTTAACATTGGCATAATGAAATGCCAGCCAATACATGCCCATAATAATATCGAAGTCAAGCATCTCTAGCTCTATCAAGTTTGTAAAATTCTAATGGACAACAATGTCCAATGTACTATCTCAATAAATCCTCTAGGCAATAATAAAGTCGCTAATATGGGCAGACACAACAAAAAGGTCATTGCAATAGCTCTAATACTATACATAAATTCCCATCAAGTAATGGTATACCATATAATAATGTGGAGCCTTGATCTATCAAAACATAAACACAATGAGAGCAACCACCTAATATATATGTCACAACATATAACAATGACTATGAATCCTAATAACATGCAGTGCATATGTGTAATTCTGGCCACTTCCAAACTAGATGCAACCTCTTAGCATTGACCTCTACCTAATAAAATCTAGGAACCACTCTCCAGAAGAAATACTGAGGACAATGACATATTGATAATATGTTTGTCTTTGTTGAACTTTGTTTGTCCCTCAATGGGTAATATATGTGTATATGATTGTTTGGGCCATAAAAGTATCATGTTCTAGAGCCTTGATCGCATATCTCGACATGTATTTATTGCATGTATCACAATGTGGCACGTATAATAAAAACTACTCTAGACCATTTGTTATTGTACGCTTGATGCATTGTGAGCTCCCACCCTGACCTGACCACCCTTGATGATCAATCTACTGCCCTGTGAATCTATTATGGTGGTGTAGATGGTCCAATAAATATTGAGGTCTTGAGCAACCCTTTACCTCTATCTAATACTCGTGGGCCCATCCATTTATTATTTCCCTCTCTTGACTCTCCTAGTTGTATATTGTTTATGTCAAAGCACCTTATATTTTGTACATTGACATGAATTTGTGTGATGTCTATATTTTCATTATGTATGGTGTGAATACAATCTCGATAAAAATCATAAGCTAAAGAACTCAACCCTTATGACTCAGCTATATAGCATAATTTGAGTAAGGAATGGGTAACTTTCCTGAAGAAGGCTTGTAGCTTCCTACTTTTAAATTATGGTGCAGAACAAACATACAAAAAATACTCTATAAGAAATTGATTGCAAACTCCTTAGGATACAAAGTTGATTGATACAATGTTTGTCATGCCCCAAACATCTTGGGTTGCAACTTGGACCTATTTCCTAAACATAGGCCCAAGCCGACACTGCTGAACTATCAGCCAATAGCGGATAGATGCCATACCCAATCAAGGAAACAAATAAGTACATCTCAGCTTAGAAATCACCCGTTGGTCGGCAAGTCCCCAGTTGATAACTCTTGAAAGAAAACAACTACCCCCAATAGTTCATATAAAGCAATGAACAGGTAGCACATAATCCAGTTTTGGTTGTTAAGGCCTCCATGATATCTAGAAAAGCATAAATGCTATTCTGACCATCGAGGCCATCATAATATATATAAAAAAATTGAAAACATTTATGTACAATGTAAAGTAGGTTAGTGAGTCACTATACTTTAAAAAAAAAAAACAAGGCACAATTGGCTACCGAGCCACATCTAACAAACATACAAGACCAAATGGCCACCATCATAGTTATGCAACCCAAATGACTAAACAGCAAGCCTCTAGAAATACTATACTTTGTGGGATAGGACCCCAACCTATCCAAAAACTATAAATAGAAAAAGGCAAACCTTTGAGACTCAGGAGACCCCTGAAGGGAAAAGAGTCAACCAACCCCTTGAATTTTCTATACGTGCATTCAATTTTCTAAAATCCTTGAATACTCTCCACCCTATTATTATTCGAATGGCTACCATCTCTTCCTCATAATTGGAAACCATAATAATTCCTCCTTTTTTTGGAACAATAATGAGTGATAGAATGTCCATTTAGCTCAATAAATTGTGCTCACAATGCCTAATTTATCCTATTCTAATTAAATATTGATGATTTTAAGATATGATGGAAATTGGAGAAGGCAAGAGTTGATGTTCGAAAGAATTGCGAAAAATGAAAAAAGAAGAACAAACCATACATTGTGCATCTCCTAACAAGAATGGTGGATCGCCAACCTCGCCCAAAATGACAGTGCATAGCAATGGTTTCTATCAAATTAGGTCGGTGGACTCCAGTGGAGAAGGCGATGCGCCGAATGACAAAGCCATCCTAGATAAACATCACCCAAAATGACAGTATGCAAAGAAAAAATTGAATGCTGAAAAGGTGAACCAATGTGGTATTTGGTGATTCATTGAATGTGAAAGGCTAAGTCAATCGAGTTTGATAATTGAGGTTGAGAACACCTGAAGCCTAGAGCATAAAATGCAGAGAAGAGGAGTGAGAGGTAATGCGCTGAATGAATTTGGTGAGCCTATCTTATGTTGTCAATTAAACTGCGTAGTGGAATATATGCCCGAATTTTGGGAAATTATCAATAGCCCAAAGGAGAGAAATTATAGATCAAATGACATAGAATAGAGTGTATTGTAGTGTGTCAAAAGTTTAGAGAGAGAAACCATTTTATCTTTGAAGAGATTTTTTCTAGAATTTGTGGTTTTACAACTCTGTGCTTGAAATTAACAACTTTAAGTTGAATCAAAGTGGGTTTACTTGTAATTGATTAATTTCATGTTATCCATGGTTTCTTTTGTGGAAGGTATAATATCTTTACTTTTTGTGATGGGTGGCTAAAACACCATGATCTAGGGGTACAATTATAGAGTTGGATGTTGATTTAATGTACTGGGTATTGTGCTATGCTCTGTTTTGTTACTGTTCATACGTGAATTTGGTCTAATTATCATGGGGCCAATTTATTTATTAATGTTTCATACTTAATTCCTACTTCTAATCTTTGGTGGAAGCTTACAAATGATTCATTGTAGTGGGTAATTAGTTTTATACTAGCAATTTAGGTTTGTTGTCTGTAACTTGCTTGAAAATAGAGGTTATGAGTCAGATCTATTTGCCCTGTTCTTGAAAGAGAGAATAGAGTAAGGTTTTGGATTGTTTAGGTTGCCCTTTAGATGAGACCGAAAGGAGATTCTATGCGTAGATGCTTTGAGATCGAAAGATGATTAGCGTAAATGAAGATGACTTAACCTATTTGAATGTTCATCACTATAGAGCAGCACAATTACCCTATGTGACATTGATTTGAAATTACCGCACCCCTAGATTGCTTGTTAACTCCTGAATTCCTTGACATTTTAGTTTGATTCCGATAATTGATAACCAAATATTTATAAAAACATGGTGGAAGTATTCACCCACTTTTTCTTACTATTGCAAATGAGTGATCTTAAAATCCAAATCTCTTGATAGGAATTCTCCATGATATACAATTCTTTGTGGGATTCGACCCCGAATCTTCGTTAGATTTTTAGTGACTTCAACCATTGTCCCTTTTAATTGGTTTTAAGGAGGACATTAGAGAGTTATAAAAAATGGTGCCACTTCCGGGGAATGGTGGTTGAGAATTCTAATTGAGAAATTAGATTTTAATTTTGTGTATTAGTAGTAAATTATTGTTGGGTGTTATTGTTGGCTGATTTGCATGTTTATGCATTGAGTGACCATCGAAGTTACAACGATAGTCTCTATGGTCTAAATAAAAATTTGGGTGATTTGAATGATATGCATATGAATGTCATTCAAACCATGGGAGCAATCTGCATACCTCCCACAACTGGAAGGGTTGTGTTTCACATCACCGGGACTATTATACAATTGCTCCATATGAAATGAATTTTTGGGGGCCTAGCTCATGAGGATCCCCATGAACACATTAGGTATTTCACGGAGGTATGTGGACCCTTCCTGTTCAATAATATCTCTCAAGTGTTCGTATGGCTGAGGTTATTCCCATTATATTTAACAAGAGAGGCTACAAGATGGTTGGCAGAGTTGCCAAATGATTCTATCATTTCATGGGAAGAGCTACATAATGATATCTTGGAGAGATTATTTTAACCCTCGAAAATGGTTAAACTTCAAACCCAGATCCAAAATTTCAAGAGAATTTGAGGTGAAACTCTACATGAGACGTGGCTAATGTTCAAGAATTTTCTTTTCAATGTCCAACACATGGTGTCCTGGACAATTTGTTGTTGGAATACTTTTATTGCTGCCTACATTCAGTCAATGAAGGAGTGGCTCATATGTTAGTCCAAGGTGGATTAATGAGACAACCGTATGATGTGGCTGCCTTATTGCTAGATTATATGAATAAGGGTAACCGAGTATGGCACACTAGAGAGGATCAAGTGTGTAATCTACAAGTCATTTTAAGCAAAGAACAAGTTGATAAGGAACATGAAAGAGATGAAAACATGGCCAAAATGATGACCCAACTCAATTTGTTGTTTAGACATGTCATGGGAGGTTAAACCAAGTTGGTAAATGCAGTTGGAACCAATAGTGGATAGTGCCCGGATAATGCAAAATATAAGTCATTATCTAATGAGGAAGTTCAATACTTAGGAAATCAAATTGTGTTCCCACACCAATTATCAACGACAAGGTGGGAACAAAGGTTGGAACAAGGGTAGAGATGGGGGTTGGAAACACTGGAGGGTGCAAATTGGAGAGATAATGTAACACCCCAAAAATTAGTAGACTAAGTTAGAGCCAAAAGCTAGGGTTCTAGAGTGATATGTTGAGGATTAGAGTTGTAGATGAGACTTTACGTGCTTAGAATGAGGTGTTTAGAGGTTGAACATCAAGGCACATCTTACACCCCGTACTCTTATAGGATAACCTAAGTCTTAGCAATGAGGGGTTGTCAAGCCTATGGAGTGGGCAAGGGCCTAAGTTAGCTAGGAAAGTGAAGGGGAACTTGTTCTTCTTTGGGTCTGGTTGGAGATGGGGCAGCATGATAGCCCAAGTGACTTGGTGAGGTGCCAAAGTGCACTTGGGGTCGCCTAGTAGTTTGTCCCCTTGTCCAAGTTACTGGAATTTTGGGTGATCCAAGTCGGGGCTAGCCGGTTGGATTGGCGAATCGCCAAAGCTTCCCTCTCATCGCCTAATGAGCTACCCTTTTAGGGATCTTACTGGAACTTTGGGCGAGCCAAGGTTCCACTTGGCGAGTTGCCTAGGTCCCTTGGCGAGTTTCCTAGTACCCTTGGAGAGCCATGAGGGGAAAACGGGCGAGCAAAGTCATGAAGACTACAGAAATTTTAAGTTAAAACATTTAGGGTTTTTAGTTCTTTTCCAAAGTTTAGCCTATATTATTTTATTCCCTTCCTAGCAAGTATATAAGCTAATTAGACCTAAGTTTACCTCAATTAAGTCATTCTCCCTAGAATCAAAAGAAAACCCAACTTCATCCCCTCCAAAGAATATTTCTCTCTCTAAAAAAACCCCATTGAAGAAGAAGATGATAGAGCTTGAAATTTGGGTCAAGAAAAAAGTCCATTGTGGAAAGCTTTCATTAGGGATTTGATTAAAGGTATGTTTATCTTTTCATCTATGGGTTCTTCCAACCATAGAGCCACCTTAGTAATCCCCCAATTATGGATCAAAAACCCAATTCAAACTAGTGATCTTCTTACATTGTGGGTAAGATGTGGGTATGATTCCAAACTAGTGGATAATGCCTAATTATGATTGATTTTGCTTTAATTAAAGATATTACGATGAATTCATGTGATTTATATGTCAACCCTAGTTTAAATTGATGAATGTGATGTTTTGTGGGTTGATGCCATTGGTTAAATTGAAGGTTCATGGGTAAACTTCTTGAATCAATGTCATGAGAAGTAATTGTTCAAAGTTAGGAACACATAATCATGAATTGAACCTTTAAGGTGAATAATGCCTAGAATCACCTAGTAATGAATAAAGTTATTGAATGCCTTGTAATTAAGGTTCATAAGATGTTGCTTTGTTGTAGTGTTGTTAAGAGTGAAGACTCATAGTTATGAATCTTGATTACTAGGGCCTCAGAGGTAAACTAATATGGCCAACTATAAGTGTTAAGGCTTTGAGAGTAAAGTCTAAAAGAGAATAGGAGTCTAATAGGTTGGATTATGGTGAAAGGCGTATACTCACCTAACCTACCTTATGAATGTTTGAATGTATAAAGTGATAGAATAAATTGAACATGGATTAGTTGTCAAGGACATCCTTCTATGAGATATGAATGTTAAGCAAGGCTTAACAAGTAAACCTTGGGGTGTATGCTTGGCTCCAGGTGGATATTGACAATGAGATGGAGTGTCACAAAAGATAAGGTCCGAACTCCAAGGATAAAGGAGAGCCACGCCTAGTTGATGTGACGGCTATCCAATATAAAAAGGGGGAACTCTAATGTAGTAGAGTGTGGGTTTTCCCAATGTTGGGTCTCATGAGATGGAAGCCTTCACATAGTTAAGGTTTCTAGTAGCAATCTCCATGTCTAATGAACTAAGACATGCTTGAAGAAGCATCTCATAGTGTTCTAAAGCATTACTTAACTAAGACTTACTTAGTGAAGTACCTCATAGTGTCAAGAGTATGAACGAAGTTAGACATGCTAAAAGTAGTATCTCATAGGGTCCATGTAGATGATGAACTTAGACATGCTAAAAGTAGTATATCATAGGGTTCAATCTAATGATGAACTAAGATGTTCTTAAGAGAGTACCTCATAGTGTTCTAAAGTTAAAGAGAGGAACTAGGTTCCAAACCAAGAGGCGATAGTAAGAGGACCTAAAAGTGGTACTTAGCATGATTAGTACTATGTGATTCTATGATTGCATTGTACAAGTATGACTTAGGGTAACTAAAGAGATGAGTTGAGATAAGATTGTGCCATAGTTTCCTTCCTAGCTATAGTTGACGAAAGTGACATATTCCCTTAGTGATAAGAGTTAAACTAATAATAAGACCATAGGAGGGTGAGTATGACTAAGATGACTCCATGGCTATGCTTAGTGTGAAGGGTAGTATGGGATGCATTTAATGCATTGCACAAGTGTCTCTTGAGGTTACTTAGGAGTATGATTCCCTTATGGTAGAAAGACTTGATACTTAACCATGCGTATAGACTATGATTAAGATGACCAAAAAGTGATACTTGGCTTGGGTGGTATTATGGGATGCTATTCATGCTTTGCACTTGTATACTTTGGAGGTTACTTGAGAATGGTGCTATTATGGTATAGATGACTAAGAGTCAAATATGTCTATTCTGATTATGATTTTTCTCCTATGCTCATTAACTATGTCTTATGTTGGCTTTTGTTTATATGATGCTTATGTTGGAGATTATGCTATGACTATGATGATTATGCTTATGAACATGTTATTATCTTTTATTCTTATGTCTTATGTTGACTAACCATTTTAAGATGCTCTTATGATGTTGTGCTAGCTTTAATACTTGGTACATTTTGTACTAATGCATATTGCCTACATTCTAGTCAAATGTAGGGTCTTGGAGATTAAGTTGCTTTGGAGGCTAGGTTCTTGTAACGCCCCTCAAAATGAAATAGGATAAAGTAGAGCTTCACATAGGTTTTATGCATTAATAACTTGTTAAAATAATGAAGAATAGCCTTTATAGTCAGTTTTAAAGAGTTTGGAAGTCAAAAGTCAATAGACGTCCAAGACATTCGGAAACTAGTCTTTTAAGTGTTGGTGTGTTCTAGTATGTTGTTCATATTTTTATGTGGTGTTTGGAGTCTAAAATCAGTGGATGTGACCCTAGTGTCTTAATAATTGTTTTTAGGGTCAAAAAGTTTGGGTACGACTCCCTGGGACCACCCTAAGGGTCCCCGAGGAGGACCCCAACCCTTGGCCAAACAAGCTGCCAAGGCAGCTTGAGATTGTGCGTGGAGGGAGCATGTCCGTGTCGCGGACTAGCTCCACCATAGACCAAATGTTTGGTCCACGTCGCGGATGTGTCGCGGACTCTTCTGTCTCAAAATTTAATTTCCAGAAACTTGCAGGAACACCACCGCGTCGCGGACTTGTTTCCCGACGAAATCTGCGAAAATAAAACTCAAGTTTGACTTGTTTAAAAAGGTCCAACTAAGTGAGGGGTAGTTTGGGTACTTTGGAGAATTATTATAATCGGTTATTCTACCTATTTTAGGGTATTTTAAGTGGGTTAAAACCCCAAGACCTAGAATAAGACCCCATTCTTCAAATTGAACTTTCCTCTCAAATAAATTCTCTCTCTAGAACTCCATGGAAGACATTGATGAAGCTTCAAGCTAGGGGATGGGTTCCTACTAATTTCTCTTCAAATTCCTAAGGAAATTAATCACAAAGGTATGGGAATTTTATCTTTGATTCTTCTTTCAATCAAATAGCCAAATCAAAGTGATTTCAATATTTTTCAAAAACACTAAAAACCCAACAACAAATTTAACCCATATTCACAAAATTACACCCCAAGAATTGGGGTTTCAGCTACACATGTAAAGGAGGTAAAAATATATACCAATCTTAGTTTCCATCAATGGGTATGCAAGATTAAGTCTTAAAACAAGTCAAAAGTGAAGAATACTCAAGACAAAAGTCCAAAATTTTGGAGTTGAAACACTTTGAATATTCAAGTTCTTCAAAACTCTCTCCAAGCTTAGAATTCAAAAGTCTGTTAAAAATTTCATTTTAAAAGTCTGATACTAAGCTACAACTCTCAATGAGTATTTAAAGTTTTCAAAAATCTATGCTGCAGCGAATCATTTGGTGTCGTTAGTCGAGATCGTCGATCAACTCGGTGATCCGCCTTTTGGTAGGCTTCATCATCGTCTTGCTCTATCCTTCAGCATTGTCGTGTTTGGATCATTGGGCGACATAGTACAGCTTTGCAGAACCGCTCAACGATGCACTGACTGCTCCTTTTCACCGTCGATTTGATCCTTTCCTTCAGGGCTCAGTACACTGGAACAAAAGGTGAGGATAAGACCCTTTTGGCAACTCATCGAATGGGTTCGGTGATTCTCAGATCTTCATTTCTTTGATCTTTCAGCTACTTTGTTCCTTTTTTTGCTAAGTAGTGTCCATGCTTTCCCTCACTCCAAATACCTAAAATTTAAGGGTTTTCATCAGATATTGAGATAAAATATGCATTTGAGGACACTAATTCTATCAAAATATTGCCCTAAATGAGTCTAATTTGTGGACTCATCTACACCCCCAACTTAAACTTTTGGTTGTCCTCAAGAAAACTCAAATTCAACCATTCAAAAAGGGTGACGCGAACAGTGCTACACAAGACTCAATCATGAATGCACACAACAAGACTCAATTTACTTATGCAAAGATCAAAAGTTCACTGAAAGATTCAAGTTGTGACTCACCAATATTAAAGAACCTCATGCTCTTACAATACTTGCTTCAAATGCAAGTTCGAGCTCAACCAAAGTGTTCAAATACCCTCAGACAAGTAATGATTCCATATTCACATAATGGTCCGCAGTTTAAAGCTTCGAATTCAGATGCAACTCTCACACTCACTAAGAAGAACACAATGCATAATTTCACCCATCGGTTTGCCCGTATTTTCCAATCAACATTTGTTTCAGCTCACTCAAGATCAAAAATGTCTTTTCAAGGCTTGTAATGGGGCTGAGTGCAAAGGTATGGTTATTTAGGCACAGTGACTTTCATCCTCATGAAATGTGGTACTCACAACACTTCCTTTCCTTTTCCTTCATCATTCTCTTTAGTGCTCAGAAGTCATCCTATTATTCACTTTCAGTGGATTGTGTGGGAATCCCATTTCTTTTGTACTTTATTCCACAACTTTCTTTTTCATTCATTTTCTTCTTGTTTCTCTTTTCTCTTTTTTTTTATATGGAGGGGTTCCATCTTTTTTCTCAAAACCATGGGTAATAGGGACTTTCTTGCACTTCTTGATTTGCCTTTTCTTTTCACCACACCCCCAACTTAGGTTTTTGGCCTAAGTTGGCTATTCAACTAACCACAACTTCATGAGGATTATGGGTAATGGATAAAAAAAGGTTATGATTTCATCAAGTTTCTTCCAAATAAAGGTAAGGCTCGGGGGGGGGGGGGGTTCAAAAGCGATTCACACACTCACAAGGTAGGTCACAAAAGAGGTATATGTCAAATTGGCTCACACACTTAGAAGTTTCATA